>JAHWFP010106059.1:0-39878 GCA_023313725.1 Lithobius niger
GGGGGGGGGGGATCAAACGTGGGGGAAGAGAGGAGTAACTGCTTTGGTCTTGTACTTTAATGAAACAAATTGTAGAAAAAACACATCGTGTGATTGAAAACAATCGAAAGTAGTACTGTACTTTCTTTCATTACGTGTAAAGACCAAGTAGGTTACATCGTTTTCCACCCCCCCCCCCTCCAAAAAAAAACAACTACTGTACGTACATCTCTGTGGAGAGCACCAAACATTATCAATCGGGTATCCTCGCCATTAAAAGTGAGGGATTTAATGTGTTTGTTTTCTACTCTTCAAGCAAAGAAGCTTAAAACGTAAAAGTGGGGGAATCCTTAGAATTCCCCCCCACCCCCCCATAAGAAAATTACCTCTCCCTCTGATAAGTTGTGCAACTCAATACTGTATTATGAAGTACTGAAATACCAGGTATGATATGGCACATATCCTGAGTTTGGAATGGAAACCGTGAATCATTACGAGGTATTTAAGAACTGTTTACCCCAAACCTGGGGGGGGGGGGGCTGTAACTAAAGACTGGTGCATTTCCGGACCCATGTTTATAGGACTTTTGCTTCTTATCTTTGATCACACAGCGGACCCTTAAAATATTTGACACCAATTTCCGAACACCCTGTATAATACGCTTAGGTTGGGCAAGCAAATTCATCATTATTACGCACTACAAGAAAGAGGGTGTATAATGAAAGAGGGCGAGCGACCGACAATGTCAAACAAACATATGTGGCCTATAACAATCGACATATTGCAATAATAAAGCTAGCTCTTAAGAGCCGACTTGGAAGAGTTTCAAAGTTGGTTGAGTAACAATCACTGCATGCACAACCGTTGTTGGGTTTGTTGGGCTTGGTATCAGAACAGAGAAACGTCCTCCATTGAAACTAAACATTCACTATCATCACACAAATCAGCAGGGGTTCAAAGAGGGAGTAGAGATGGGGATATTCAGAACACACAATGGGGGACACCGGGGCCCACTACAGTATAGTAGGTATACGGGAACCAGCGCTCAGGTATGCGGTAACCAGCTAGCCGGCGTATGTTACGCTAGTTCCTTTTATTTCGCTCAGCAACGATCCTAGAGTCAAAACGTTTCCCTAAACCGCGGACCCACCCACGCGTCCTTTCCACACTGAAACACGGACGGGTTTGGAGGCGGCATCTCAAGTCCCGACTACTACGTCCCGCTCATGATTACGAATCCTTTCATAGCTAATTGATGAAATATTGCTGGGGGGTCTTAGTAGGGATGGCGGTATATTGCTTGGATCCACGATGCATTTTAGTATCGTGGATCACTTATTAAAATGTACCAACACGCTAACGAGCCGCAAGGCAAATATTTTGTTTTGACCGTTCCCGTCCCTACTCCTAGTGGTCACCCCCATGATGGATAAGTGCTGGTCTGCTTTACAGCGAAGCCATTCAGAGAACCTCCACTAATTACGCATATATTGTTTAATGACGTAAGGTATGCTACGGATCGTGAACGGCGCGCGTGTTTAGAATTCCACAAAGGTCATCCTCCCATTACGCGGAGGTGTATTATACTGGAACAGATGCGATGTTAATATGGCAAGACTGATTATTCTTCGTACGACGAACTCATCCCGAGTTTAAAGTCTCTCGTGGGTTGAAAATTTAATGGAAATCCTTTGCTAGAGACTTTAGGGAAATCAAACATTTGCCCGATTAAAATTTAAATTACGTAGTGTATTTAAGCGGCAACACTAGATGGTTAAGGGATTTTGCATCGGCGCTTCCGCTACGGTCTTCAAGCAAAACTGCAACCGTTGTACAGATTCTTCAGTGACTAACACAAAAATTCCCCAAATTTTCGCGAAACGCGTTTAAAATATGCGAAACGATTTACCATAAATTAGGGGCAATATATGCCGTAATTTTACTTTCGTGGCTGTTCTCAAATTATTTAAAGTGGAACAACCTGGTAAATCTGAGTTAAATCAAAACTAGAAATGAAATTGGTACGACAAAGCTAAAAATATAGTGACGTTAAAAGACAAAAAGAAGTTATTTAAAGACAGGAAGGCTTCTTTTGCCCTCATATGCGTTAAAACAACAACCAATATTTTTTAACAATTCTTCCCCAACGTTGTCCGAGTAAGGGCGCGTTTACGCAACGACTCGCCTTTGCATTCTCGCAACTAGAACTCAATCGCGATCGGCAAAGGTGACATTGCCATAGTAACAACGCTAAGTGGATTAGCTAAATCCGACATCGTTTGAGTAAATACTTGCAGTCTTATAATCCGTGCCAATAATATAAAGAATTCCTCATGACCAAACAATTTTTCCAATAGCTCCCGAACTCACGTTATTTGCTGTTTTCGTTGCGAGGCGGCAGACATAAAACCGCCGCCATGTTGGAATTTGAGGTGATTTCTATCTTCTAGCTGCGAGAACGCAAAAGCGAGTGGTTGCGTAAACGTGCCCTAACTATGAGATTCAAAATACGAATATAGCAACCCTCAAACTCCTAAATTCTATAATCATCTTCGTCCGAGGTATATATAAAACAATTTTAAAAACTCTTCATTTGTTTTATTTAACCTCTACCCTTCATATTCTTTACGTTGGGCCATTGCATAGGATTCGAAATGCAGACAGATTTACTCTTTTTTTTTATTAAAGTGTTGGCCGAAGAAAAAACAAGGAGCTTTTAATTTTGTGTTGATTCTATCCTTCCGACTATTAATTTGTCTTTATTCATGATATCCTTTGAATCAATAGCTGATTGATTTCGAATTTTCTACATTCATTCTATGTCCTATTTTTTGGATTCAAGTTTGTATATGACAATTATTATCCCCTGTCTGCCCAATGAGGTAAAGAGAGAATTACAATTTAGGAAATGTAGGTATGGTGGCAAATAAAAACAAAACCATGCACTGCAGTGTAAGACTTAAAGGGGGATTGCCGCCAAACGACAAACTGCAGCATCTATAGCCATTTACCACTACTAGTTCTATCTAGCCCTTACTTTCAACAGGCGATCCACAAATAAATTTCTTTTTACACAAGAAACAAGCAAGAAACAAGAAACAAGCTAATGAGTGTATTGTTGGTGCGCCCACGTGCACCAGGAAGCAAGCGGTAAATAAATAAATAAATAAAACATTTTTAGCAATTGCAAATGGTCAAGCAAGGATGGGGGATCACTGACAGCCTACCAAATCTAAAAAAAAAATATAAGAAACTAAATTTCAACGATTTAAAAGCGAGTGCTCCCCGATTGGAGGGTATGTCAATGACTAAAAAGACGTGTGGAATAGAGAATCTCATGTCAAGTTTAGGGGTAGGAACGTTGCATGAATTTCTGGAGATTTATGCGGGTTAAACGTTTCCGGAATGCCTCTATACAGGACAACATGTGATTACCTCTTCGGGTAGGGAATTCCAGACACCAATCACCCTAACGGAAAAAAAAGTTTCGACGGCAGTCCAAGTGAGACGCCTGTATTGTAATGTCCTCTGGTGCGAGTTACATTTGAAAAATCGAAGAATGGGAGGTCAATACCCAATAGACCATGAACAATCTGGAAAGTGAGGATCAGATCGACTCTCAATCTTCGAAGTTCGAGTGAGTCAAGCTTTAACCATTTCCGGCGTTGACCATATGTCTGGTCGCGGGGGCCTTGAAGGGACTTAGTAATATACCGTCTCTGAACCGCTTCTATCAAGTCAATGTCGCGAAGCAAATAAGAGGACCACACAGGGCTGGCGTACTCAAGAATCGGTCTAACATACACCTTAAAAGTCCATACCATAAAGTTAAGCCTAACGACATCGACCATTAAAAACGCAGATTTTGACAGTGATATCTTTAACTTTCCCATTTGCTCGCTGGTGCACGTGGACTCACCAACTTTACATTCAATAATTAAGGAGTCACGTGGCTACTTTGTTGTGTAAAAAGAAATTTCTGTGCGCATTCCTTCGCTTGTTGAAACCACGTGGTGCTTAGAACTAAATAATGGTAGACGGCGCTAGATGCAGCAACCTGTCACTCGGGAAAAAGAAACCTTTAAAATCAATTGTTTGATCTGTTTTATCAATAAAATCATTAGCTTTTCTTTCCTTTCTTTGACACTGTCGATTAGCTGTTACGAAATCTCTCAGAAACCCGAAGCACTTTAAAATTCAAAGGCTTGATCTTCTTATTGTCTCTTGCTCCCGGTTTTGCAAGAGAAAAAAATGCGTTTTTCAAAGTCCCCGTAGCTGTAATTTGATTACGTCTGCTTTTTACGTTCCGCTTTTCTCTTAATTATTCCCTTTCTGCTTAATTAATCAACGGGAAGCAATTGCAAATCTGAAATCTGTTTGCCGCATCGAAGAGCGTGCTTCAGAAGAAATTGAGCAGTCACTTGAGTAATGTTTTGCAGACAGTAACCTAAAAATAAAAATGGCTATAGTGTGTGCTGTCTAAATTCATCATTTTGCACCCAATTTCAACGAACCATTCCGACTTTTATGTGGTTGCATTCCTAATCTGTGCTTCTATACGTAAACTTCCACGAAACGAAGTTCCGTTTTCGTATATACCTTGGTGGCCTGTTGTGGAATGCAGCCGTCGAGCGATTAGTTGAGACATTTATGTCCCGCTTCGTGCTGAATCTGTTGAAATACCGGTCGTTTTCAGGTGCTTGCAGAAGCAATAACCGTGGCCTAATGTTCCTCAGACAGCTTAACAATCCTTTCTGACAGCAAATCTCTCTAGTGCGCCGTTAATTACAACGGTACACAAAAAAACTAGAACAAATTATCTGCGTAAATCATTTTAAAATCGTAAATTCGCTTAATAAACCCGGCCGTACAAACTCGGCAAGATTAACTGGTAAAGTTTCTAGTGAGCAGAGACTTCAGAAACGGTGCTAATTTATTGCAAACGTAACGACACGGCGCGCCTACCTGCGCTGATGTGATTCCGTAAAAGTGACGAGTTATGTGAAGTAGGTTACGCAGACATGACAATGAGAATGATAATGTTATGCCCAGCTACCGAAACGAGCGACGAGGGTTTGAAGCTTAACGGCGCGTCGATTAGGTCATTAGCGACAACCTCAGTCACAGTGCAGTGGTCTGGTATACCACTGCGGTACACGTCTTTCCTGCAGTCTGCGGATGGGACGACTGTAACCTTATTTATATATTAAGGTATTGCACTTAAGGTCAAGATGGATAAATGATAACGTAATTATGACAGTTTGAAGATGATTGATGCCGTCCATCCATTTTGAAGTTTAAAGGCGCCTGTTCACCATTTCGATAGCGTTGCCCATATTCTAAACACAGCATCCACGTTCCAAATTCTTCGTCATCCGATAGGCTGATGTGGGTCACGTCACGTGATCTCGTTTTAGTGATGAAAATCACGGCGCTGCTGCGAAAAGCGTTGTTCCATTTTTAATTCACCGCTATTTTTTTTTTTTTATATATATATTGCTCGTAGATTGAACGTTGCTGCATCGAGGAGTTGAAAAGGTTAAAAGGCGCCTTTAAGTTAGTTAACAAGGAATACTGTTCATAAAACTTTCAATTACATTTCACTGTTTTTTGTTTTTTGTTTAATGTATTAACTATTTAACTACTTGGAACAATTTGGAACAAAATCAGCTTCCCGAACAAACAGTCGATGGAACAGGAGAAAGTTTTTATATTTTCGTACGACAAAGATTCTCCTGATTGCTCATTCCTTCAATACAACCGACGATTTTTGCAAATTTCCTTTAACACGTTCTTATTTGGCGACATAAATCACTTTTTTTAGATCAATTTTTTGTTAAGCGCTTGATGTTGGCAATATGTCGAGAACCCCGTAATTGAACTTTGTCTCTGTCTTGTGTCCTGTCAACTTTTCTTAGTCAGTCGTCTGGTTTAAACATAAGGAGCCTTAAGGCCAGTACACACCACAACGTCACCGTCTCCGGCTCCGTCTCCGGCAAAGCAATGCTGCAAAACGGAGAACACGTTCACACCTGTCCACCAAGAACGCCTGCTGACCTCTTTATTCCCACCTCCCCCAAGTCAAAGGAATGTAATCGCCCGAGTATAAAACTGTAGCTACGCATTGAATTGGAGTCAGTCTTGCCACTAAAACCAATTTGTGCGAGTGCTTGTATTGCTAATAGTTATGTACACTCATTTTTAGAATTATTCTTTTCAATTTTTGATAGTTTTCGATGGTCGGGTATGCGGCCGCCATCTTTGCTTCCAGCGCCAAGAGAAGGACACGTGTGGCGCTGAGCGTTTTGATTGGCTGACGGACAACTCCACCGGTTCGTCAACCGGAGCAATATGAAATTTTTCGAAACGAGTCGGAGACGCAAGGGAGGCTCAGCGTTGTGCCCTCAGGCTACACTTGAGGCATCGGACGACGGGCATGACGGACAAAACGGTACGGTGTGGCATGGCCTTTATCGAGGCGAGAGCGTCGTGAGAGATAAACGGACAAAAATACAAGTCAGATTTTCAGGTGCTGGGATTATACCACGCCTTGATGCATTTCTTCTGATTTGATCTGACGTCATAGTTAGCGGTTCATAGTTTAATGTGAGTCACTTAAAGCACGATGATCCATTGTAACATGTTTCAGGGTAGGGACACGGGCATTTTAAATCCAGTATTTAGTTATTTTGCTTAAATTCTAGCGCAGAAAACTTTGAAAATCCATGTTGAAGGACAATGTTGAAAAACGGATACTGTCTGATGCCTCTATCAAGTCGATTTAGTCGTACCAGGATGAAGGAGCACATCGACGCTGTGCTTCGGGAAATGGAGTTTAACATGGAGCTCTTTGAGTCACTTTTGTCTCCCTATAACCCTGCTCGTCTTCAATCTGTTTGTGACGCCAGTAGAGTAAACACTGATTATTGAGCTTGTGCGTGTTAACCCACAATAAAATCTACTTTAATTTTTTCTCCCCTATCATGCTCCGTTTACTCTGGGGACGGGGCGCAATCATTCTTTGGCACCCCTTATGTTAATTTGTTTTCCAGGTCAACATCTTGCATTATAGAAATATTATTGATTAGCTCCCCAGATATTTCTGTCAACATTTCCGGGAGTTTGAAAATGCGTCATAAATATTGATGGTTACGCTGGTGGAACTACATCGTGAGCTAATTTAGAAATAAAGTCAACATCGAACACATACTGTATACTGGAACACTCTTATGCTACTTCGGTTTTGTTAAAGCCATGTCGCTTAAACCAAAACTGATAATTACTTGAATAAGGAATAATGACAATTCCTTATTAAGATTGGTCTTGAATGGGCAATCTCAGAAAACTAAAGTTAAGCATCATCCTCGATTGAGTTCGAGGATATTTCAATCGCCGTTGGGACTGCCGACAAGTATAGTCATTGCGAAGTGCTCAACTCAGGTAAGGTAGTATTTAACCTTTCTTTTTGGTTAAATTAAAGTCTAGTTGCTCACACTTCTTGCAACTAGAATCAAACGCAGCCACTACTGATAAACAGTAAATCACCAGGAAAAGGATCAACCAGCTTGCCTCGTTTCCGGTCATTGTGAGATCACAATACACAGCGAATAGTATCATCTCCTCCTCGTTATTTCTATTTGCATTCTCCGTGTTTCTAGTAAAAGCTAAATGGCATCTTAGTCTGTTTGGAGCTCAAAGTCAAAAACTCGTCACAGAGTCTATTATTACATATTCTATATTACAAATATACCCCTTTAAAACCGGCACGCATGCTGTGTAAGTTTTTTTTTAAGAGAATCATATGCACAGCACACAGGCATGATTGGATCTGGTGTTTTCTTCTCTTGAAACCCGGGGAGCAGTCTTCTTATGTTGAAAGCTGAAGAGCTTCTCTGTCTGGAGTTAAATGATAAGGATCTAGTTTAGTCGGGTTTTTTTTCCAATAATTTGTTGGTGTGTTTAATTCCTTGGGTACCAACAAATGCTGTTGGAATAGTTGCTTAAATCTTACATGTACTTAAGTCTGAGACGTGATTTTGTCTCGTGTCCGCTGACTTTGAAGCCCGATGCTTTTCACTCGCATGTGTTTTGCTCGCTATGTTCGAGTTCCCAGCCACTGCACTGTGACTGAAGTTGGCCTGGCTGTCGACGCGCCATTAAGCCTCAATCGCCCTCTCCCAATCATAAAAAATCTCGATTTTCGTGGCTGGACTTGATAGTTTCCATGTTTGTGGCAAGCATTCTGTCATTGTCAAGGGTATAAACGACCTCAAAAGGATGTTATAACGATTTTGTTCAGAAACTCGGCCAGAAACGCGATTCGATCTCGTGTACCCTTGGCTTTAGGACCAGGATAGTGTCCGTTCGGCTTTGATTTGCTTGCTGTACTCGTTCACAGGGATCTTTTCGTTGATATATTTTTGTCACTGCATTAGTATTTTTGATACTTTTTCTAGGCACTCATTGTGGTCGTTAAGAGGTTAAGCCATGTCAAGCAAGAAACTAATGGTTGCATTGAGGAATAAGATAAATTTTGAACCTTACTAGACGAGTAGACGTTTAAGATGTAGAATGAAGTTTATTAGGGTGAAACGAGATATATAAATACGAACCTGGATACCTCTGGGCCTCCGATCATGGTTGGGGTGCAGATAACATCCAGAATTGAGCTCAATAGACTCCATAGCTACTAAGGTTGCCTGGTAGTATGTCATGCTATTCCAACGGGCAGATCTGGCTGAAAATTTGCCAGATATCCTTTTCAATTACTGATCAATCAACTTCTTCAGGCAGCTAGGTTCTTTACGACTGGCCTCATGTTATCACAAATAGATTAAGCTGACATAACACCCAAATGGGACTCGACCTCAGAATCACCCGCTTACATATCAGTTCCGTTAACTGCATTGGTTAACGGAACTGATATGTAAGTGGGTGATTCTGAGGTGGAGTCCTATTTGGGTGTTATGTCAGATTAATCTAGTTGTGATTCCATGAGGCCAGTCGTAAATACTACTGCAGTTTTTAATGTGGCGCTGTAAGGTAACTGAAGTAACTACAAAGGTTTTCCATTCCTACCGCGTACTTATTCTTTATTAGTATACCAGACCAATCATAAGCGGTCCACTTATGGTCCGTCACTTAATTGTCGATTGTCACCATCTTGATGGTGTTCGCCGCCGTTTCCATCTTCCACGAGACACAGCGCTTCAACTGGGCGATAAGTCTGTTCTCCCGTCCGGGATTTTTTCATTTGTATAGGAGGAACAGATGTATGATAAGATCTAGATTTGGGGTTTGTTTAAGATCTCTGGAATGTGTGGTGCAGTGGCAACCCGGATCTATACACTGTGACTGTGGTTGGCGTAATGATCTCGTTGTCGACGTGCCATGTAGACTCAATCCCCCCCCCCCACACTCCATAACATCTAAACTATTATTATACTGTATTTTCTATGAAGTCGTCTAGAAAACTAACTTCTATGACCTTACGAATGGTCTGCTTTACGTACAACCATTTTTTTTTTATTACAGCATTGGAGAATGGATTAAAAAGGTTTTAAAAAAAAACAGGTTTAGCTTTTAGTTGTTAACAACTAATACAGCCATTAAATCTATGTTGGATTGACAGGGGCCTATTTCTTCTCCAATGCCAGGCCATATTTTTTTTTGGGGGGGGGGGGAGCGAAAAAGAAGCTTGTTATTTTCCTGTTATCCTGATAGAAAACAAGCCAAATTCTTAAGCCCGTTCTTAGCATGGTGGAAAAAATAATGGATCATAATGCAGTTGGGGTTCACAAGTCAATAATCTTGTGTTGACCTAGAATCTGCTTTTTCGAAAAGGAAGTCTAATCAACTCAAAAGCCTTTTTTTAATGAAAAAAAAAATACTCTTAACATAAACTAGTATCGACTTTTTTTTTTGTAGGTTTGTAAAGTGCTCGGGAAATATGGTCATAGCAAGAATCAGGAACTAGAATAGCGAAGTACAGCAAATCAATAATGACTTAGCGTTATGCCAGAATACTGTTTTCAATGCTAATCAGTTCGTAAAATTTACCACCACGAAAAATTCATAAAAAGTTGTATACTTGTACATTTTTAATGTTGTACTATCTAAATTTATTGTTGCACTATCCAAATCATTCGCTTCGTTTCTTCTATTAAAGTTGATCCATGCTTCGTATTATTTATTTATCAAGGCTATACTGACTGTTGGAATGCAAAATGTTGGGTGGGAGTTTCAAAATAAGTCAAAAGGCGTGACGTAATATACGAACGGCCCCTGCGCTACTGTGTTGTTTTACGCCTGCATAATGTGCAACAGTTTTGTACACACTGATTTTAATGGTATAGTATACTACAGTTATTGCTTGATTTTTTTTTCTCAATATGTAAGTCTCCTGCTGATTAAAGAAGTGTACCACGACTGCGGTAAATTCGAAATTATCGAAATTAATCGAAAATTATCGAAATCATTGAAATCATCGAAATCATCGAAATTAATCGAAATTATCAAAATTAATTATCGAAAATTCGAAATTATCAAAATAAACCATTTGAATTTCAGCCAGCGTTTGTCAGCCATCAACTGGCACAGCACCTAAACGTGTAGCCAGTGATGTAGTTGGTAGCACCATGCCTGTGGTAAAGTAGGCTACCAACCTGTTTCGTCTGTTTGCTGGGTATGAACTGGAATGACTATTATATAGGTCACAACACATCTGTAGGTCAAAATAAGTCAAAATAGGACTATAGGTGAAGCCATCAAGCAGCGAATTTAGGTTCGAGTTGCGGTAACGATTACAGTTTGGGCTTGGACACGTCTGAATTCATATCCCTACCCTATGAATCGCCTCAGTCATTTTTGAGTATTTCGTGGCTTATTTGCATCATCTAGGGGCATTTTCTAGACACAAATAACTATTACGGCGAGGAGTATAAGTGTCATTTAGTTCTTTGTTGAAGTACAAAATGCAAAGCCATATACACAACTGCAATAAGTTTGCAAATTGCTTGTGTTTATTTCTTTGTGTAGATTTGCCCTCAACAATAAAAGCGAGACCTTTTTTTTTGTTGCAAAGTAAAAGTCCGATAGTGCATTATACACATTAAATTATTAAATTATCCGTTCCCCTTGGCTTATTGGCAAAAGCTCTGGTCTTCCATCCAGAGTTCCTGGGTTCGATCCCCAGAGCGGCTCTGTTTTTCTGACATATAAATCCAAAAGGCAACGTATATAGGTTTGCATCCGTATTTAGTTACACATTAAAACTCGAAGTTTCGGCTCATCTTAGACCCATTATCAAGAGAAGATAGTAAAAAAAAAAAGAAGAAAAAAACACAAGAAAGCCACGAGCCAACGTGCAAGTAAAATGTCTATCTTCAAAAGGCAGAACTTGCTAAGACGTGTTAAAAACGGACAGAACCGTAGATTAAAAAAAAATATTTTTACAGTTCTGTCCGTTTTTAACACGCCCTAGCAAGTTCTGCCTTGTGAAGATGAACATTTTACTTGAAATTGGCTTTCTTGTGCTTTTTTTTTTATGCATTTGTTTTTACTGGCTACTGTTGATAATGGCTGTGAGGTGAGCTGAAACATCGAGTTTTAATGTGTATATAATGTGTGGCCTTTCAGGCAACGTTCTTCAAGTGCTTTTTTTTTTTAAGTTTAAAGACTTTTTTTCACATTTTTAATTACTTTTGTATTTTGTTTCTTGTTTTCTTTCAGCGCCTCTGACCGTGGAAGTCCAGCCTCCATTTCTGTTGGGTGAACTGAGCAAGGCTGCTACATTTCGGTGTCACGTTTCCAGTTTCCCAATCACGTCTTTGTACTGGCTCAAGGATGGTCGGCCTTTGCCAATGGCCGGCATTCAGCTGCCCACAACAGAGACCGTCTTGGTGGAGGCCGTGAGGCTTACCGACCGGGGAATGTACCAGTGTGTGGCCAAAAGAGGGATGGAATCTGCTCAAGGAACTGCCGAGCTCAAAATTGGAGGTAAGTAGGAGGCTTAACTTTGTACTCGAACGAGCAGTCCTACACAACTGACGTATACGTTAATTCACACTCGTTAATGGGTGATGGGTCGAAGTCAGACGCTGGCGTGGCTTGTGCTTGTGTTTGTAAGGGAGTGACGGTTGCCCATCGCCTTCCATCAGGCTATTCTGTGTTTTCTGCAGAGCTTTTGGCTCTCGGTTTGGCGGTGGAGTGGATCCTTGGCCTTCAGGGCACGCATTTCATTATCTTTAGTGATTCCATGAGTGCCCTGGAGTCCTTGGCGAATTACAATCCTCGGAACCCCTTGACACAACGTGTCCAAGCTTTGCTTTCCCGCTTGCCTGGCCAGCGGAAAACCGTGCTTTTCTGCTGGATCCCGGGCCATGTTGGGATAGGTGGAAATGAGCAAGCGGATTCTGCAGCAAAAGGGGCCCTTTCTGGCCCTCTCGGTAGGGATCTCAGGCTTGTTCCCTCGGACGCTTTTCCAACTCTGCGTCTGAGGTTACATGCTTTTTGGCAAGCCTCGTGGGATGGACAGGACGGTAATAAGTTACGGGCCATTAAAGGCACTGTCGAGGAGTGGCACTCAGCGTGTCGCCGCAGTCGCCGTGAGGAGGTCGTGTTGGCCCGTGCGAATTGGTCACACCCGACTTACTCACTGTTTCCTTTTGCGGGGGGTTGACCCTCCTGAATGTTCTTGGTGCCGACGGCCACTTACGGTCCGGCACTTACTTGTTGATTGTCGCCTTCTTGATGGTGTTCGTCGTCGGTTTCATCTTCCGCATGACATTGCGCGTCAGTTGGGCGATAAGTCTGTCCTCCTGTCCGGTGTTTTTCAATTTTTGCAGGAGGTACAGATGTATGACAAGATTTAGCTTAGGGGTTTGGATAACATCTCTGTAATGTGTGGTGCAGTGGCAACCCGGACCACTGCACTGTGACTGAGGTTGGCGCTAATGACCAAGTTGTCGACGCGCCATTAAGCCTCAATCCCCCCCCCCCCTCACACTCGTTAAGACTTCTTCCCTGCTTCGTTAGGGGGAGGTCGTCCCAGACTTAGCTTTTTGTGCTGACTGGGCTTAACTTTTTATCTTTTTAACTTTTTAACTTTTACTGCTCTGGCTTGCTTTTCTTTAAAATAGGAAACCATTTAAGTGTATCTTGTGACTTGTAGCTTGTGCTATAAATTAGTTTTTTTTTGTTTGTTCTTGATTTTACTGTACAAATGTGAACTTACTGGCTTTTTAAAACGTTGACTATATACTTTTAGTGCTTTTATTCTTTCAATACATTCATTCAAGCAGACTGTAACTTGGCATTCACAAGTGGACGTTAAATGAAAACTTGAACATTGCTACCAAAAGTGGCAGTGTTCTAGTTTTCATTTAACCTTTGAACTATTAGTCGGTGCGATTAACTTGGCGAATGTTTCGGTGGGTTGATATGACTCCTTTGAAGGGCCGAACCATTCGGAACTTGGCGGCCCCTTTTACCAGTTTTGGTTTTTGATATGATAGACTTTACCCTGACTAGAACTCGACCGTTATAGTCTATCCACTTGAACTATAGCTGGACATGGTCACCTGTTGTCCTACACCACGGCCGAACTGCTCAGCCACAAATTCCAGATGTTCTGTCTTTGATAATTTTTTTTAATGACCCGTGCTGACAAGCATTCACTAAGGATACGACGTTTTGGTGTAAGGTGCAATAACAGTTTTTGTAGCAAGAATTTCATCAAAACTATGTTATTACAAAGTAAGCCGAAGAAAATTTTTTTTAAACAAACAGACACGAACACTCCATTTCACAACCTACAGTAAGCGAAACCGTAATGAGCCTTGAAAAGACGGGTATCCCCTGACAGGGTATGAACTCGCAATTCACATGAAAATACACACATTTTAATTTTCATATAACAAATCATGTTCTGGTCTTGTTGCCCTACAAACAAAGGACACATACATGCATTCAAAACAACACTGACATAAAAAGCAAATGGCTTGAAAGTTGCAAAAAAATGTTCCAATTTACAATTTAAAACAGCAAAAAATGGAGCAAAACGCCCCTTTGTTAAACAGTCGCCGCCATCTTGAATACTGACACCAAAAAGCGCCGTAAAGGATAGAAACGCTGCATTTATGGCAAAGAATTAAAAAAAAGCAAACCAATTTCCATTTCAGGGATTTTCTTGATAACATTAATTTATAACAATATTATTATAATTAATTTGTAAGTAGGAACATTGTTTTAGAGATTTTAAGCCTTTTTTTATACATCAGTGTTGTTGTGAATGCATGCGTCCTAATGGTTGTTGGTGAACAAGGTCAGTACATGATTTATTGGCTGGAAATTAAAATTCGTGTCCATTTACATGCATTGCGAGTTCTTATCCTGTCCGCGATGTGCCCGTCTGTTTAAGCATTTTAATTCGAAAATTAATTCGTTGGTCATGATGAGCATGATACCAAAACGTCACAAACATAGGGAATGTACAATGGCTTTAACACAATAATTAAGAAGTAATTATTGCCACAATTTTTTTGCCTTTCTTAGAATGTTAATAAATGCAAATGACAATTCTATCTGCTTCGATTAACCCTTTGTGGTTTTTCTTTAATATTTCACGTGTATTTATTTATTCAAGCGTACAAAAGCTTAAAACTTTATGTACGGACTTTACCAGGATACGTTTACGAGTTACTGGCCGGGTTGTGATTGGCTTACCTTAAACCGTTGGCCGCACGCAGCTGCTCATGCAATCAGCGTAGTGCAGCAATGAGGCATGTTGTTTGAGATAAGCCTATGAGAGCTTAGTCAATAACTGGAAAGTGTCCTTGCTAGTATGGTTGCACGCAACACAGATCATGACAGTTGCAACTTCTGTTGGCAACTAGAAATAAACAGACATAAATCGCTGGAAATAATATTAAGAAAAATTGGAAATTAGCCAATAGCGAAAAATCATACACTAGAAATAATTTATCCTTTATTGAGCCTTGTGTGTGTGTGTGTGTGATTGTCTATGGCCGAGTGAATTTCGGTTGAATGGAGCCCTGGTCACGGTTGTGACCTTAATAACGGGTTCAGTGAGTTATCTTTATGCCAGTGGAGGATGTGGCCATAGCGATTAAGGCGCTATGCAAGTGATCTGGGGGCGAAATGGGTAGCCGATTCGAATCCGGATCATGCCACTCCGACGAAACGTAAGTGCATAAAGGTGGCTTACTGAACTACGTTATTTCTGGCAACTAGAAAGACCATTCACCAATTCACTTTGAAAAAAAAAAACTTCAATCCGCTGCGTGGTTACAAGACACCATAGAGCGGTTCAACTACAGAATGTGATTCATGCCTGTTTCACGTGGAAGCCCTGCTACCTGTTCTCCCTACGGAGTAAAGTGGACCCTTCTCTGCACTTCTCTAATCCTACGTACAGAAAATTTAGCCATTAAAAAAGCCGTATAACAATAAAACCACGTGAGTCTTTGTGGTTTACCCATTCATGCACATTTATTTTCTTAATTTAATTCCAGAGTGATGCCTAAAAAATGTGAGTGGCATCACAACAAATTACGAAGAGGTCGTAAATGTGTCCGCCATCTTTCTTTGCCATCTAACAACAACACGTCATTGTACTTGGAACTGTTCACGCGGGCACAGACGAATCGAATATGGCGTCAAAACCCCCCTAAATTGCCAAATTGGAGAAAGTGCAACAAACAGGGGGTTTACAAGACCCGCCAAAGCCACCAGGACGCGATGGACATCCTTCCGAAGCGTTGTAAATATAATCTGACTAGAGGAAGCCAGTGCTGCACGGGGCCGGCCACATTTCCCGGGACACATTTCCCAGGACATTTTCCCGGGACATTTTTCCGGCACTCTTCCCGACGACTTGTCAGATTGATCGACCACTCATGCCTGGCTCCTGTTTGGCTGCAGGTAGAATGGGAGAGCGCATTTGCAATGCGGGCGCGAGGAGGGGAGAAGTGATTGTTCAGCCCGACGACTTGTCAGATTGAACCTTTATTGAGTTGATCGACCACTCATGCCTGCCTCCTGTTTCCATGCAGGTAGAGTGGGAGAGTGCATTTTCAATGCGGGCGCGAGGAGGGGAGAAGTGGTTTTCCTTTTTGTCTTCCTTTTAGCCGGCCTCCGACATTATTATATAGATTATTCTGGGTTATATTTTAGAACTTGCTTTTCCCAGGTTTCTCAATTCGGTTGTTGGTTTCTGCCCTTACCATTACCAGATTTCAATCTTGTAAAGGTCTGGTGAGATTTCAGTTTCAAACGTCAGAAATGTTACGTGAAATGGTTAGTATGGAATGTCATAAAGCGTTATTTACTTAGCTTGCTCAGAACACTTTTCCCAATTTTAATGTGCAATTTTTGCCGAAATCAAAATAAAATCCTTAGCAACGTTTTGTCACCACAACGGATGACGTCATCAGAGTACAAAAAACAAACAAAAAACAACTAGTGTGATTTTCACAGCTCTAGCTTCCTTATATGCTGATTTACATTATAAATACACGAATTAAATTATCTAAATTTACCCGAACAAATGTGGATGAATGAGGGCGGAACGGACAGTCATGGAGGTAAAAGGGAGCATTCAGAAAATAGGGTGAAAATATGCTGATCAAGGAAATTAATTTGTAAAAAATTGCTGAAATACAGTAACTCATTGCAATACTAGGGGAGGGTAAACGAAGGAATTGATGTGGTAGAAATAAAGAAACGGGGGGGGGGGAATTGTGATTTTACTTGTTTTTTATTTGTACAAAAAGCATACACTACAAAAAAAAGTTAGATGGGATTTTCAAATGCAGCCACAAAAACTTATAACATCCTATAACATCAAAATATCATTGCAAAGTATTAGTGCGTGTCACTTCTTATGCATGTTTGTGGTTCGTCGTGAAATCTACAAACTGGTAATATAAGCAACTCTTTTTAGGGGCTTTGGACACCCATTTCACTGAGAGCAGTTCTACGGCCAATGACATTTAGCCGAGATTTTTTTGACAGATGAGGACATTTCACCAAGAGGTATTTCACAGACGAGGACATTTCACCCATAGCCTCTTCACCGACATTAAAGTTCAGAGACAACCATACAATGTCATTCGTAAAATTAATTAATGCATAGACCGTTTGTGTTGTTGTAGCGCCATGTTGAATATAATTATCTGTCGTCAAGGAGGGTAAGTTTGTCCCTTATATAGCGAGAGGTTGTGGGTTATACCATGTAACCTCCAACCCTCCAGTGCGTTCCACTCATATCGAACAGCAACGATTAATCATTTGAATTCAACTTCGGTGTTTATCTTGATGCTTCGTACAATTGACTTCATAGAATATAGTTAACAAATAACTTTAGTAGTTTTTTTTTTCTGCAGTCTTTGTATCATCGGAAAAATTCCGACGTATGCTCGTTTAACAAGTCTCCAAATGGCGATGCCATGCTTCGCTGTTGAAAATTCATTCGAAAATAGATATCTTCTGCATCGGTACAATGTAAGCACAGAATGATGGATTGTGACACGGGAATTTATAACGCCAGGACGAAAATCTAACGAAAATAGGCTTCGTTTAGATATTTTTCTCTAGGGCAGTTTTACTAAACATGTAAATCAGTGGTGGTGGACGTTTGGTGGACGTCTTTGCACTCTTAAGTTGTGATTGTTGTCATTCTTTCTCTACTTTTTCTTTTTCTTTTATTGTTGTCGAGTTGGGATTTTTGTGTTTGCTTATAGTTAGATGGAGGTGGAGTTTGTCTGCGCGTATGTTTTTGGCTTGTTTATGTCTTTCTCCCTCTTTTGTTGAACTTAATTGTCGACAAAGGGAAAATATTGTTTGTTTCCTTTTTGGTACTTCGTGTTGTGAGATCGTCGTCATAGGAAGTTATATGCAGATAAGGGTCACGGACATTTAGTATTTTGGTTAGCTTAGGCCTAACAATTCTTTACTAAACAAAGGAACTAGATAAAATAACGGATTCACTAATGCGTGCACTGTGTACACGTTAGCGGATCATCTGGGATAGAATAAGTTGTGGTTAAAGTACAGAAATGGTGCTTCCAAGCTCATAAACAACTTAACGATAAACGTGAAACCTTATGGGGGGGGGGGGATTGAGGCTTAATGGCGCGTCGACAACTTGGTCATTAGCGCCAACCTCAGTCACAGTGCAGTAGTCCGGGTTGCCACTGCACCACACATTACAGAGATGTTATTCAAACCCCTAATCTAAACCTTGTCATACATCTGTACCTCCTGCAAAAATTGAAAAACACCGGACAGGAGGACAGACTTATCACCCAATTGACGTGCAATGTCATGCGGAAGATGGAAACGACGACGAACACCATCAAGATGGTGACAATCAACAAGGAAGTGCCGGACCGTAAGTGGCTGTCGACACCAAGAACATTCAGGAGGGTCAAGCCCCCGTAAAAAGGAACAGTGAGTAAGACGGGTGTGACCAACGCGCAAACGGGCCAACACCACCTCCTCACGGCGACTGCGGCGACACCCCGAGTGCCATTCCTCAACAGTGCCTTTAATAGCACGCAACTTATGGTGTATTTAGGTCACGAACTCGAATTATGTAGGTTTGTGTAAAAAATGAAATGTTACAATAGATGAATAATAAACCCTAGTATGCTAGAGTCCATCCCGAGTCGTCTGTTGTTCTCCTCGCATGTACAGGTAAACGAAGATAAACATCCAACCTTACACAATACTTGGAGCGACCTCATCACAACGTTTTTATTTATGTACTCCCGAAATTAAGCTTATATTCTTGAACTTAATTTCGGGAAAATAAGCCTGTGCCCCGGCTTGTATTTGCAGATTGTGGGAGAATTCTGATTAGTTAGGTTACTGAAAAAAAAAGAAAAATCGAAAAAAAACAAAAAACATTTAATAACAATTCTCTTAAGCAGGATTCGAACCCAGCACACCAGACTTGAAAAAAGACACTAAGGAACAGCGCCACAGGTAGGTCCTATTCAGTGGTGAAAAAAGTAACAGCTGTTAGGTGACACCAACAACAAAAAAGAATCGAAAAACAAGGATACTAAACTTTACGATTATTGAATATTCATGTACATTGTTCCTTCATAAATTATGTAGGTAGAAATTAGGTAGACATGGGCTTAGCATCTATGGACATTAAATATTTACTCTTCGAAGAACACTCGCTCATACTCAGTGAAGATACACAGACAGCCAGCCATTAGAGGATTTATTTATAACTTCGTGTAACACTGCACATAAACTTGAAATTGTTGACTTAGTCACTCAATTGGAATTTTTAATTTGCCATTATCAAGTCAAATTTTAACGTAAAGAACAAGCCGCCTTTCATTTATTTACACTTCTACTTTCACTGGGATTTACTGAGTGGGGTTTATTGATTAAACTAACAAAAAACAAGCGTAATGTGGCATCACAACCGCACAAGCATGTTTGAAGTTGTTTTGATTCAAAACCAAATTCTTAATTCTGTATATCTGTCATTGCTGAATACATTCACACAATACAAGAACCCCCCCCCCCCCATACTAATTACTACTGAAATTTGCTAAATGAAAACGTCCAATGTCAACACAGTATTACCGCCTAGACAAAGCCTTGCGTGAAAATGAAATTAATTGCTAATGTGCTATATACGTCTAAAGAAGCAAACTCACAAAGAACAATAGTGACAAGTTTTTCTTCTTGGTTTAAGGAAAAAATTTTATGCTGGTACGAAAGAAAATAGTTCATCGTCTAGAAGGAAGGAAATGAAACTATGAAAAGGATTTCGGTAACAGCCGGGCTTGTTCACAGAGAATCCTTCACGGCAGATGACAGTGAAGGATGGTGGTTGCAGCGGCAGCAGAAAGAGGCAAAAATGCGTACGCAGCTAGGCTAGCTGGCTGATTATCGACGACGACTGGAAATGGAACAGAGGAAGGAAAGACGGAACAGAATAGAAGGAGAAGGAAGAGGAAATGTAAGAGTTAGATGAGCAAGTTTGGATCGATTTTTTTTGGAGGGCTGACTGTGTCTAGCTGTTTCACTCGGCTGCAAGAAAAGAGGACGGAGGGGGTTGCCTGCCTGTGCCTGACTACACACTTAGAGGGTCTTCTTGGCCAGGGACACTTCTCAATCAGTCGCTGAATCCCTTCGGCGATCTAATAAAGAAACCATAATGAGACTGATGAAGACCCACACACAAAAAAAGAAAATACCGCCTCGAGTCGTGAACGTGTTCTTCGTTGAAGCCTGACACTTGAGTGTTCCCCATGATGGCCAGAGGCCATAGAAGACAGATGATGAGATGTCAGGACAAAAAAGTGTAGTACAGGCCCTCTGGCTTTTTGACGCCTTTTAGATAATACTTTTCACTGCACCCTAATTAGAGTTGAGTGCTAAGTTTGGGATGATGGTTTTTGAGGTTTAGTTTTTCATGCGGATTTCTTTCACCATTCGCTACGTGGGAAAAGTTTCGAGCTTAATGGTATTTATTATAAAGGAAACGTGCCACTGTAAGTCGACTTCAAGACGTATTTAGTCGATTCAATGTGACACGAGTAGCAAAAGAAACAAACACTTAGCATTTGCATGAGAGTGACAAACAATATCGTTGAATTAATAGCCCATTCGTTATTTTAGAGGTATGTGTTGAGGGAGGTTGCAGTGTGGGGGTTGTAGTTGGACTGTAACATCAAATTCACCGGCCGAGTTTTTTTTTTAACAGTTTTGCTTGTATTAGGCCGGGTTTATGCAACCACTCGCTTTTGCATTCTCGCCCCTAGAAGCTAGACATCACCTCAAATTCCAACATGGCGGCGGTTTTATGTCTGCCACCTCGCAACGAAAATAGCAAATAAGGTGAGTTCAGAAGCGTTTGGGAAAATTGTTTCGTCATGAGGAATTCTTTATATTATTGGCACGGATTATAAGACTGCAAGTATTGACTCAAACGATGTCGGATTTCGCTAATCCATTTAGCGTTGTTACCATGGCAATGTCACCTTTGCCATCGCGATTGAGTTCTAGCTGCGAGAATGCAAATGCGAGTCGCTGCGTAAACGCGCCCTTAGCTTGAACAGATTAATGCCTGCAAGTGGGAGGCGAGAGACGCAAGACACAAAGACTTTTCTTTCGTTGTGCTTTCTAGACCATGGCATAATAAATAACAAGATCGGCTACCAACCACATTTTTCTTTTCCAAATAAACCTATTTGTTTGGTTTTTTTTTCCATTTTTTTTAACTTAAAACTTCCTATCATACGATGAACAGGTGTATAATATAAGAATATAAACAAGCAGAGCACAACAAACACATGAAAAGTATGACGTTTCGAGGTTACTTTCACCTCGTCATCAGGTGCACTAATAAACCCACAATAAATAAAAACGGGCAAATCTCTACTTTTTTAAGATTTTATTTCCATGGTGTACACAAAACCACTACAAAGCCATGGCTCAGGTGCAGTGGGCGTTTTGATAAATTAGGTAAAAACGACAAACCAACGTATCTAACAAAATAAAGAAAAACTTACAAAACTAATAATGAAACAAATAGAAATGGCAAAAAAAAAACTGATAATAATTGTATACAACTATTGTAATCCAGTGAATAAACATGCACATGAGTATTTTCAACAGAATAGAGAGAGTGTAAAAATATAATCAAAAGAACACCCAAAAAAAGAATAAATTAATTTAAAATTTTTTTCTTTCCTATTCCCCTTTTTTTCTTTCCCTTGAATGCAAAATTCGACATTTAATTTGTAATTAGCCGTCTCTGTACTTTCCTTTTTAACTCTCCAATTTTTTTTTCAATTCTCCACATTTCGTTATTAAAATATTTTAATGTTTCTGGTACATAGTCTTTAAGTGCGCATCCATGTTTATTCTGTGCCATTGCTGGCTTAATATAGAGCAGCGTCAAGTGACGTCATATGGGCTACAAGAGAGATACCTGCAAGGGGCACTAGATTGAAATGGTGGGTTAAACAACGGCACTTCTAGTCAAGCCAGTGCTTTGAGAGTGGATTTCGTAGGCTTAAAAAACCGTTGTTTTCTCCAATCCCTTACGCTACGAGGTTGTAATCGGAAAATAAAGATTCTACTTGCTTAAAAATTTCAGCAACTGCCAAAAATCGACAAAAATCACGCGGTTTAGGCCTAAGAAATCCAGTCTAATAGCACTGGCGTCAGTAAGACGCTCTTCTTTTCCCCCACCAGTACACCTTGCAGCTAACACAATTACTGGCTCCACCATAGAGTTATATACAATAATACTACGTCGTGTCACTGCCCTATACGTTGTTTTTGCGTCATATTACGAGAGTATTTACGGAAATGGCGGTGCTTGCTATTCCGTTATTATTGATAAGTTGTAAACACCAAGCGTTACAATTTCTGTAAATATAAAAATTAACGTTTTGCTTCTCTTTTTTCTCTATACCATCAGTTAACTTGTCTTTTGGTTTAGAATGTCTTTATATCTAATCGATAGAGGTAACATTTTTTTTCTTCTGCAGTATATTTTCACATCTTGGTGCACAGTTTCACTGAAAAATATTTTATTTCCCCTCAATGATTTACGCATTTCAATTTGCAACTCATTTGGATGAATGAACAAATGTATCGTTGCAATAAATACAGCAGTGTACTTTTTTTTTTTCAAATAGCGCTCCACTGGAAATTCTGTAGACAAATGCTTTGCAGTTTATCAAAGTTTTCTCTTCCCGCTTCACTAAATCCGACGGAATGCAAATTACCAGCTCGCGGGCCAAATCCTTCTGACTGCAACTTTTTTTTTCTTCTTTTCAACTGTTCATTAATGGCGCTAATGAATCTTCATTTGAGTATAAATGGCCGTTAATGACTTCTAACACATGTTTGATTATGTGCATCCCAAACGCAACAGAACCGTATTGTCTTCACGAGTTAATGGAATATCAGAAATCGTATTTAGAAAAGGACTGTACACTCAGTGTACGCTCCAGTCGGCTATTTTCAACGTAAAGTTATATTAGATAGCCCTAACATCTACTGAATTCTATAGAGCGTAGTATTATTGTGTATAACTCTATGGTGGAGCCAGTAACTGGGTTAGCTGCAAAGAGCACTGGAGGGAGAAATGAAGACCGTCCTATTGAAGCCAAGGCGATTAGACTGGATTTCTTAAGCCTATAACGCGCGATTTTTGTTGTTAGAGAAAAGAACGTTCTTTTAAGCCTAAGAAATCCTCTCTCAAATAACTGTCTTGAGTATAAGTGCCGTTTTTTCCGTTAAATTTTAATCTAGTGCACCTTGTAGCTATTACCTCCAAATGGTGTCTTGTAGCCAATATGACGTCACTTGACACTGCTCTATACTGATTCAGTACGGTATATTTCATGACCTTATCGAATCGAAGTTACTAGCATTTGCCACCACTTCTTGTGTGTCTTCCTGGTTGCTGCAAATAAACCAATTTATTATTTTTTATTTTTTAACTTAAAACTTCCTATCATGTGATGAACAGGTGTGTATAATATAAGAATAAAAAAGCCAAGCAGTGCAAACAAACATACAAAAAGCACGATGTTTAGAGGTTACTTTCACCTCGTCATCAGGTCCACTAAATCCACAAAGGTTTCGTCAACATGTCAAATACAGTTCATGACAGCTTCAGCATAGGATAGTAAAATTTTTAAAGTTGGAAATAAAACATAGTTACAATCCTATGCTGAAGCAGCCACGAACTGTATTTTTTGACATGTTGATCAAACTTTTTGTGGATTTAGTGCACCTGATGACGAGGTGAAAGTAACCTCGAAACATCGTGCTTTTCATATGTTTGTTGTGCACTGCTTGGATTTTTTATTTTTATATCACTACAGCGCTTGATTTACTCCATTCAAGAACAGGTGTAGGTTTCCTGAAAGTTATTTGGCACTCGAAGTAAGTTGGTATAGGGCAATGACACGATCGGACGTAGTATTATTGTATATAACTCTATGGTGGAGCCAGTTACTGGGTTAGCTGCAAGGTGCACTGGAATTACTGAATCCAATGCTGTTAGACTGAATTTCTTAGGCCTAAAACGCGCGACTTTTGTCGATTTTTTGGCAGTTAATGACATTTTTAAGCAAGTGGAATCTTTATTTTCCAATTACAACCTAAGCAGCAGAAGGGATTGAAGAAAACAACGGTTTTTTAAGCCTCCGAAATCCATTCTCAAAGCACTGGCTTGACTAGAAGTGCCGTTGTTTAACCCACCATTTCAATCTAGTGCCCCTTGCAGGTATCTCTCTTGTAGCCATATGACGTCACTTGACGCTGATCTATTCGAGAAAACATCGCTAAGAACAGGCTAATATTTATTAGAATTGCAACATAAGGGGTATTACCGCAGAACTTTTTTTTTTAACCTGTAAGTACATTATTCTTTTTGTAGTAATAATTTGGCATTGGGACGTCTCGATTCTTCAGCGCCAAATCACTTTTGTTTCTTTTCTAGTATTACTGCCGTTTCTTAGGACGAGAGCATTAGTATTCAGTGGCGCACAGTAGCAGATGTAACAAACAACAACAACAACCGAACGCAGACAATCAAAATCAGAAGGGGAAAAAAACACACGCACGCACACACACACGCACCTCGAAAAAGAATAAGAATAAGAAAAAGAATAAGCTCTGCCCAAATAATGTTCGGCTGTCAACGCCAGACCTCTAACCAGACTGAGGATTGGGCAAATTCTCCACTGAAGCCGACAGTGCATCTAAGAGGTTTTGTCAACAGGAAATGGGATTGGCAGGGAGCCAACCAATCAGCCACGACAGGTAAATGTAGAACTGCTGAAAAAGAGCTGACTTCATGAGACAGGTGGACAGGCCAGCTAATGATGCCACCAGGCAGATCGGAAAGAAGCAACAACAATGGTTACTCAGTGGGAATGTTGCTTCTTTTTTTTTTTTCCTGCGGTGATATTGGGTTTCTTCTAGTGTGGTGGCTGGTGAAGGAACTGTCCGATTGGATGAAAAAAGTAACGAATGACACGTTCGACGAGTTCTGCTGCAGCCCTGTATTGTCCAAAAAGGTTACGGTTGGTATACCGTTAGATTGACCGTCCTTATGCTTAAACTAAAACTTGTGTTTTAATTTTTCTTTTGTACATAAACTGCAGCTGGGCTGACTCGCCTCACTAACCTAAAATAAAAATAAAAGATAAAAATAATGAGTCTTTCAATTTTTTTCTCCCGAATCTTTCAAACCTTTCTATTCCTACCTTCAGTAGGCGTTACTTCCAAACAGCCTGCCAAATTTCAGCCATTGAACATCTGTGATATCTAAAACGAAAATTGAAAATTAGCCAACAGCGAAAAACATACACTAGAAATAACGTAATTCAGTAAGCCACTTTTATGCACTTACGTTTCGTGGGAGTGGCATGACCCGGAGTCGAACCGGCTACCGAGTTCGCCCCAAGATCACTTGCATGGCAGTGGAGGCGAACTGGATAGCCGGTTCGAATCCGGGTCATGCCACTCCGACGAAACGTAAGTGCATAAAGGTGGCTTACTGAACTACGTTATTTCTAGTGTATGTTTTTCGCTGTTGGCTAATTTTCAATTTCCCTTAATATTGTTTCCAGCGATTTATGTCTATTTCTATCTAAAACGAGCTAGATTTCTACTCATTGGAAATACCACTCAACTTTAAAACTAGGTTCACTGCAAGCCTTTCAGGTAAAAGACACAAGACCAGTATCAAAATACGCGCTAGCGTATTGCCGCCAAGTTCATTGTTGTTGTTGTTGTTTCATTATCGTCTCCAGCTGAATTATCCCTTTCTTCGCCGGGGAACATTTGAGAAACACAACATCAACATCGAAACAATGAATCGGTCATGCAAATAATTAATCTGGTCACGGTTAATAAAAACAATTTGCATTAATATTTATACTCCACAATAACAGAGCGTCGAGTGTAACACTCGCTGTTTCGCAGCGGATCAACAAATAGCCACCGTCAGAGTTGTGAAAATTAATTGTAAATTGATTAAAATTAATTCAAACAAACGATATTGTACCGAAAATCTTATTCATTATTTTGATAACCCTCACTGGATATGCTTATTCGAAACAATAAGACATCATCGAACCATTCAGGCTGAACAGTAATGCGCCAAGTTTTAAAGTTAGGTGGTATTGAGTTGAAACTTTTAGTCCGGTGTAATTAGCACTTTAGGTCGGTAAAAATTCCCATAAAGATAAAACTTGGCAGATATGTCCAGAAATACTACCCGAGTAACATACTAAAAGTCCCCTAAAATCCCACTGGAGCTTTCGTCGCCATTTTGAAAAAAAATGGCCGCCGTCGGCTACCAAATTGTCTATTATCTTAAATATTGCACAAACTTATTGTTCCTAACAAAAATGTTATAGAGACATAAATTAAAGATAACAAAAATCTCTACAAGATAGGTCCGTATGATGTGTTCGTTAAATCCAACCGTTTTTTTTTTTTTTTTTGCAATCTAGGTTACTGAAAACGTGTAATAAATTTAAAAAAAAAGGTCGCCGACGGCTACCAAATTGTTTATTCCTTAAATACCGCGCAAACGATTGCTCCAACCGAAAATTGTATAGAGACCTAAATTAACGATAACAAAAATCTATACAAGAATGGTCCTAATGGTGTTTTCATTACTGAAAACGTAATGAATTTTGAAAAAAAATGGCCACCACCGGCTGCCAAATTACCTATTTAGTGGGGTGGAAGGCTGAAAAAGTTTCCTATCTGGCAACCAATTTGCCCCTTTGGTTTCAGTTAGTGCATTGGTTGAAGAGTCAAAAAATCCCGAGTCACAATTTTTCATGTGTCCCCCCCCCCCCCCCCCCAAAAAAAAAAACACGTTTTTTTTTGGCTGCAACTCTTTAACTGTCGACTATTCAAAAGCATAATGTGAAGGCAAAAAAGTTCAGCACATAAAAGTGATATACATCTTTTACGTAAAAACAACCCTTGAACCCCTAAATCGTATTTAAAGTGTATCACCCTTAATATGAGTGAAAGTTCCTTTTTTCAATTGGTTGTAAAGGGATTTTCGTGTTCAAGTGCTCATGCGAGCCCTGGAGTAGCCCGAATTGGACATACTTAGGATTTTTTAAAGGTGGGGATCGACAGTATTCTTTGCATCAATTCTGACCGAAATTGTTTAATTTAGATAAGGAACCGTTCTACGCCCATTTAAAGTTGAAGAGGTAATGGTGTAGTGGCGAGTGATGATTTTCGAATTCAAAGTGCTCTAATAGCCCGAGATGGACATGCTTAGGATATTCTGAATGTGTCAGTATGGCTCGGTAGCGGTAGGAGGCTTTTGGTTTCAGAGGTCGTGGGTTCGATTCCCCACTCAGACAGTCTGACATATAAGTCCAAAAGGCAACATAAATAGGTTCGCATCTGTATTTATTTAACGCTTGTTGAGCCTTTGACTTTCCGCCTTTAATTTATATTCTGAAAGATGGGAATCTATTCTTTCCATTAATTCTAACTGAAATTTTTTAGGTCAGATAGGAACCGTCCTACGCCGATTTTAAGGTGTAGAATTGGTGTTCGGTAGTTTCAATTTCAAAGTGCTGTTGTATCGGTCATATTTGTATCTAACCTAACCAATTTCGGTTAGGATTGTTGGAAAGAATAGATTCCCACCTTTCAGATAAGCCAAAGTATGTCCATTTTGGGTTCGCATGCCAAGAGCGCTTTGAATTCGAAAATCACCATACACTTTCGCCACTACGCGCCATTACCTCTTCACCTTCAATTGAGGATAGGACGATTCCCATCTAAGCTGAACAATTTCGGTTCGGATTTATGGAAAGAATAGATCCCCACCTTTCAAAAAATCCTGAGCATGTCTATTAGATAGCTCGCAAGAACACTCCGAACACGAAAATCACTATAACAACCAATTGGGAAAAAAAGGAGTCTTCGCGTAAATGAAGGGTGATATGCTTTAAATACAATTTTGGGGTTCAAAGGTTGCTTTTACGTAAAAGATGTGTATCACGTTTGTGTGCAGAACATTTTTGCTTCACATTATGCCTTTGATTTGTTGATGGTTAAAGAGTAACAACCAAAAAACCGTTTTGTTGGGGGGGGGGGGAGGAGTCATGAATAAATTGTGACCCGGTATTTTTAGACTCCTCTGCCCACGTACTAACTGACGACAAAAAGGCAAGTTGGTTGCCAGATGTGAACATAATTCATTTCCTGTTTTGAATATTGCTGCAAATCTTTAACGGTTGAACAGAGTTCAACATATTTTTCTCTCTGGCCGGCCTTTCGGTCAAATTCGCCAGCTCTTCCAACTGTGCCTAATTTCGTCACGACCACTGTTATTCTAGGCCACCCTTGAATCGCTCCTGTCAAGTTTGACCACTGACAGGCTACGCCACTTTTAGGAAATGATAAAGACTGACGGGACCTTACCCGACATTAAGACCCTTTTTTATTATTGATTTGCTCCCGTCAAGGTGCACCCACGACAAACTGTGCCCCGTTTAGAAAATAGGACAAATGTCGTTACCTTCTCGACGTTCATATCCACTTTTTTTATTATAGTTGTGGTTGCGTGATTAGATGCGGTTTCTGATGTTATATGTATAGCCGCATAGAGCGCGGCAGCGCGAGCGAGGCACCTACATTATGTAGCCTATCACTACAGGTATCGATCGTTCCCGTCAATGTCCACCGCTGAGAAGCTATGACTGCTTTTTAAAATGGCACAGAATGTCCCGTCATTCAGACCCGTTTTGAATCTTCGATTATTCCCGTCGAGATCCACCACCAACAAGCTATACCGTTTATTAAAATGGGACAGACTTTCGAGACCGCCCCGTCATTCTAAACCACTTGATTTATTCTACACCCTTGGATCACTCCCGACAAGGTTCCCTGTCGCTGTCGACTAGTTAGGCCAGAAAAATAGGTTAGCTTGTCGGAGGAACAGCTTGTTGGGTAACCTTGACGTCGTCCCTTGTCTGTTAGTCTGTTGTTTCACAGCTCAATGATTAGGCCTACACAAAACACGAATAGCTGAAGAGCTGTGAAACAACAGACCAACAGACAACGTGGAAGGGAGTGAAAAAGATGATAGAGAGGGAATTGAGGTTTAATGGCGCGTCAACAGCTAGGTCGGGAACAACAAAGTCTACAAAAAGAAAAAGTTCAGCTGACAACCACAACAACGGCTAAAGAGCACAGAAAATTAATCAAGCAGATGCGGCTGAAGAGCAACCGAGCATTAACCCACCTGCATAGGTGGCTAAAAAGCTGCAGGAAACTAGCGCATTAGTCGTGGCTAAAATGGCACGGATAACTGATCGCGTAGATAGTAGCTAAAGAGCAATACAGTGTAAAACTCAGGTGCACAAACTTAACTAAAATACACTTAACAAACACTACTGAAAAGCCTTAAAGCAAATTCAATGAAACGATAAAGAGACCAAGTCTCATCGAAAACGCTAATGATAATAATGATTTAATAATAATAATATCCTCCACGCAGAGAGTGGGCAGGAATTGGTAGGATGGTGAGCCACAGACACCAATCTTGGAATTGGTCTGAAAGGCAAGGAAGGATAGAAAAAAAAGTATGGTCGACACTTCAGTAAATGGTTAAGAGGTAGCCTGTCCAATACACGACGGAACACAGACATTACGCTGTATACCGCGAGAAATCGTGCGAGATTTTGCTAGCTGCTTTGCATAATTCAAACGCGTCTGACATTTCTGCTCCCATTTTTCGCGCCATTTTACCGATTCTTGCATCTCATTGGCTTTTGATTTTTCCGATGAATCGACACAAAATTGGACTAACAAACGAACGAGTACGCATCATCAAACGTAAGCCGGACCGCTCCAATTGCTTAAATTGTTTTTAAGTGCAATAACCTACCAGCACCATCGACAATGCGACTGAAAATCGAAACGTTTGTTATCAGAAGAAAAGCACCGTCACAAGCGACCATCGTAAACGCATGCTATTGTTTTGGTTTCAACGCAACTACGTCAGCTACTCTCGTCTCGGGTGATCTGGTAAGAATTTTTCATTTTGTTTTAATAATGTGTAATTTAACGTTCAGCAAAGATTGAGCGATCAGATATTTCATAATTATTCATTAATTTCGTTAAAAACTACTGGCTAGTTAAAACAAACCTTATTGTTGGTTTCGAAAAACCAAGCGTGGTCTGCTTCGAGGATTGGTTTGGGAGCAAAAACGTCACTAACTGAATCTCGCTCGTGTATACGTTACCTCGAGAAATAGCTGTGCTATAGCTCAGACGCGTTCACCGAGTGGGACCACCCTATCAAAGCTACGTATAATCCAAGCTCCCTGGCTCCCAGGAGCTCGAGGACGTTCCAAATTTTTACTCAACAATTAAGGAGGTACGTTGCTGGTTTGTGTTTTTGTTTTGCTTTGTGCATTCCTTTGCTTTCTGCGAGAGAGAACTCGATAGGCATAGATAAGGCATATTTTAATTTGGTGGCAACCCGTCTTTAAAACCAGAATATCTTAATTAGGAATATCTAACCTGAGACTTGAAAAGAAGATTTGGAAGCCTGATTAGATGTTTTGACCAGGTTACTTTTGATAGTTTTTGCATGTTAGCTGGCATTTATTTAATTTGTTTTCCTTTGGTTTTATTCAGTGAAGATAATTACTCATGAACGTTAACGCGGGCGGTCATGTCATCAAGCTCGAGACCACAATGGTGTTAAGCGTTGCAAGAGACGAAGCTCTGGCTTGTTAACTTGAAAGCAGTAAGTGCCAGATCGTTACTAATACACGATCCCCTAACGTACGTGTTAAAAGGTTTCACAGGCTTTCCATAGCATTCTGGAAGCGAATTATGGGTCGACACCAATAAAATAGGCATTCAGAACACTCAAATAACACTCAAATAACAAGAACGCCATGTTATTTTCAACCCTCACATGGGGGGCCGTCATCAGGCATAACAGAACAACAATACACTAGCCATTTTCCGGAAATGCTCCAGTGTGAGAGAATTCTCTCCCACACAGAGCATTTCCGGCAATTATACTGTACCATTTTACACGAAAGATTACGAACTACTGTAAAAAAAAAAAAAAAAAAACTGATAGGATTTAGTGAATCAAGCTTAACCTGGTTGTCACTACAAGGTCCTACTTCTGACATTCTTTGGCACCACCAGGTACTTTATTCGATGCGAGTGAACAGTGCTAAATTAAACACTGTTACATTAAAAAACACAAATATAGCCAAGACATGCAATACGTAAACCTATAAAAAACAAAGTTTAGGTACCATGTCATTCCAGCTTTCATGCAAGATCGCTAATTTTTCATGCTTGGTTCCTCAAACGTCCCTTTCAGTGTTCTACATATCGTGACTTTTTATTTATTTTTATATAGAACTTATCATGAAGTGCTTACTACACTTAACATTTTTGTTTAACATTTTTTTTTAACATCATACGTTGCAATATGGCTGCCAGTAAACAGGACATGCTACCTTAACAAACCGTGACACTGCAAAGTAACTACGTGTCAGGTCATAAATATGGGAATCGTTAAGTGCGTTATAAATAAAATGTGCTGTAATCCCAATATCAATTTATTTTCAATGCGTAGTAAGTTTTTCCTTTGGTTATTAACAAAAACAAGGAAATTCTGAAGGCGTATTTGAATGCTCACCCAAACCTTCCAAAGACAAAAATCTCTCTTCGATGAATGCCATCACCACATTTATTTTTCTTCATCTTCAGTAGCTATCAATTTCCGTTTCACTTCTTCTTCTCGAAAGTTTGAAGAGGAGAAGAGGAGCTCCAATACGTCCTTCTCACACCTGTACACAAAGAAAAAACGGAAAAGAGCAAAGAGCCTTTTTCCGCTGTTTTGCGCACATTTTCGCATTGTTTTGCGAAATGGAATCGCATCTCCGGTCTGCAAACGAAATAAATGACAAAAAACCCGGGGCCTTAGAAAAGATCTGCACTGACATTTTACGGAAATTACTTATTTTCTAGCAACAAAAGACGACAACGAAGTGAGTGAGTGGATTACAAACGTCGTTGCAAAACCCGTCGACAAATTTTTTTCCAGTTCAAAAGACAAGTGATTGACGCCTGGAAAGAAAATGTAATTCATTTCCGCCAGAAACCCGTTCGTTTTTCGGCTTGAGGATGAAGCAGATGCTGATTGTGCTCCGAGGCAAAAGGACCTTGGCTATGGCGCACTCTCTCTTACTCACTCCAAGAGAGCCCGTTCATAAACAAAGAAAACAAGCACCATCGAACCCGATTTCCCGGATTCTGTCATAAGTTAATAACTCTAATGGATTCTTGCCGGCTCCTGAGCTGATTGGCTCAGAAAAATAATTCTAATACCCATGATGCTCTCAATGCGACAGATTAAATTAGAAATACTTCAACATTAACCAGCATAACACTGAGTAGGATTTTAGACCCACCCACATACATCAAGAAGGTTTACACTGTAGCAGAGAGTTGACAATAATTACTGGGCTTGTACGATTACAGGCAGTGAGTCACGATAAAGCTTTAAAAGTGCACAAATATTCAGTAAAAAACACAACGTCTCGGGGCTTGCTGAACCCCATTATCAAGTTCAAAGAAGTTTAAAAGTATACAGCACACCAGTGGGGTAGTGGTAAACAAAATAGTGGCGGAGCTATGGTTAGGAAATGGGGAGAGAGGGGGTTAGTTGCAGCTCCCAAACAGCCAACGCACGCGTTATCCTTGCACGGCTTAAAGTCGGAAATAAATAAACTGAAAGGTGCTTGGTTCAGTGTTACTGATTGTTGGTTTCCCTGTTTAACTGTTTTGCTACATCTGTCAAACCTATATATTAGCACTGAAAACCCTATTCAATTTTCCTTGGGGGGTACGGACGAAATAGTAGATTATATAGAATCAAAATAGCAAACAAGATAGAACAAATGCTAGAGAGTAAATCGAGAATTGGCGATGGTAGCTCGCAAACACAATAGACACTGCATCGAGTCAGAAAATAAGTAAATTAAGAAAAACTAGCTGTCCTATACGCCAGTCTAGCCAGTTCCCGCATACCTGAGCGAAATACTGTAGTGGGCAGTATGGAATAAAAAGGGCGCCGACTGCCCCCTGCCTCCTTCTCCGAACCCCCCTGAGGCCTATCCACTTACCTTCTGTCATAGTCTGGTCAGATTTCCCCCATTCCCCCCCTGGTAACCCCTTTCCAGTCCCGCACCGCCTGCCCTCCCCCCTCCCCCAGGAGCCGGATTCCCCTATTGTTGTGTGGTCTGAATATCCCCATCCCTGCTTCCCCTCCCTTTGAACCCCTGGTGATTTGTTTTGTTATGGAAGTTAATTTTTTTTTTCAATGGAGGACGCTCACTTGCCCGTTTCTCCGTTCTGATACCAAGCTCAATGAACCCAACAATGGTCGTGCATGCAGTGATTGTTACTCAACCAACTTTGAAACTCTTAAAGTCGGCTAAAAGAGCTAGCATTAAAACAATATATCGATTGATTGTTACAGGCCACATCCGTTTGTTTGACATTGTCGGTCGGTCGCCCTCCTTTCATTGTAGTGCATAATGATGAATTTGCTTGCCCAACCTAAGCGTATTATCATACACGGCGATATATATGATTGAAGTCCTCTCCAGCAAAACTAAAACTATTAATTTCTCCGTTTCTATTCAATATATTTCGACCAAACTTGGCCAGATAGTAGATAGCAACTTTTCCAAACTTTACACCAACGTTTATGCAATTCCGTGCAAGAGTAAACGTAGGGAGCCACACGCAAATTTGAAAACTGTTCACTTGTTGTTGTTGTTGTTGTTCTTGTTCTGGTTCTTGTTCTGGTTCTTGTTCTGGTTCTTGTTCTGGTTCTTGTTCTTGTTCTTGGCTGACACGGTTTCAGAAAAAGCTACTGCACCTACCTAAAATCTGAAACATGATCTGAGCCAGAAATTTCCCTGGGCTTCAACCTTACAGGGACCATTTTTCAATTGGTCCATCCATTCCGGAGTTACGGAACCCTAAACGATCATTTTGATTGTTTTACATTGTTTTAACCATTGTATTTAGGGCACAATGCCACTCAGCAAACTACAGATTCGTTCTTCGTACACATGTTATGTCTTTGCTAAAAAGTTGATTGTTGAAAGGTAAAATGAAAGCATTGGGCGTACGGCTTTGGGCCACGGCTCCTAATAAACATGTTCGAAAGCATTAGTGTTTCAGCTAAACGCATATATTTTTTAACCAAACTAAGCTGCGTTGTGGATCAGCCTCGAAATTGGCAGCTAAAAACGATAGAATTGCGTATTTTGCAGATGCAGGCTTTCAGAGATGAGTTGAGTTGTTTCAAAGTGGCTAGCAACAATCGACTGCGTGCATAAACCTTTGTAGCGCAACGCCATAGCCGTAAAAGAGGTAGACGGATTACAAACAAAAACGTCAAGTGAGCCGTAAAAAAGGGGGATATATGATTGAATTTTCACTTGTTAAAATGAACACAGATAAAAATTGAAGGTTTTTAATTGAAATAATAAAATGTACAATTGAGAAAATTCCATCTGATAGGTGCTGTTGTGCTTTAGCAATCATATATTCAAAACGTAAAGCACAAACAGCACCTAAACAGATGGAATTTTCTCAATTGTACATTTTATTATTTCAATTAAAAATCATCAATTTTTATCCGTGTTCATTTTAACAAGTAAAAATTCAATCATATATCCTGCTTTTTTACGGCTCACTTGACGTTTTTGTTTGTAATATATATAGATACCACATGAGCCTGCTCTTGTCGAGAATAATTGCCGGAGCGCCGCTCCGCCTTAAAAAAAAAGTAACGGACCGCCGCTGCTGTGCACTCCTGCACGACTACACCTCTCCAGCACACATATTGTGCCATGGTCAAGGCCAACACAAATGTACAACCAGAATTTCAAATACAAACACCAAAAAAATAAAAACAAAACCTACGCTTCCCTGAGCAGAACTGGTTAACAATGGGCGAAAGATGACCTTCCCATGCGAGTGTTAAGTTAGAAGTAAGGAGCAGTGGAATTTCGCTTCATTTTATATGCCGGTGCATCTGGATTTTGCATGGGTATAGGTAGTGGTGGTGGTGGTGGTGGGGGGGGGGGGAGACGGTTTGTTTTAAAACGTGAAATTCCTAAATCCTGCAAAAGTGGTACATATTCGTTTATATTTTTATTTTCTGGCATAATGTGGTTATGGACAGGCGGTTGAAACGATAAAATTTCTAATGTTTCTAATTTAATTCTAAAGCGTTCTTGTTTGTCTGTAAAAATAATGGTTGAGTTTTCCATGTCTGGAGTGTGCCCTGTGTTTAGCCGATTGGGAGACACGCATGTGCTGAGGCAGTGCTGTACCAAAAATTTTTTAGTTAGTTACATTTGGTACAGAAATGCCTCAGTACAGGCATGTCTCCTAACCATCTAAAAATAGGGCACACTCCTGAACTGGACCCACTGCTCCTCGGTTCGAACCTGCACTCGCAGGTTATAAAGGTAATCTTTCACCTATTGCTAACCTTTCTGCTCAGGGAAGTTTAGGTTTTGTTTTTAGTTTTGGGTTTTAATATTTGAAATTTTGGTTGTGTATTTGTGTTGGCCTTGACCATGACGCGATACGTGAGCTTTACTTTTAAACTTCTTTTTACTTGATAACGGTAAGCAGCAAGCCCCAAAACATTGTGTTTTTCACTGTATATTTACGCATTTTTAAGCCTTTCTTTATGATTTGCTATCTTTGGTCCTTTTGATTTCTAATTACATGCAGTGGGCTACCATACCTGCAATCCCCGATCATGCTATCAGTGACGTCATTGTAACTCAAGTTTAAAACAACTTGGGAGTTTTTCTACAAGGCCGTGCTCCCCAGGTTAGACTGAGTCGACATGATGACGTCAATTCCTGTTACCAATAACAATAGGTGAGGTCATGACTAAAAAAAAAAAGATAAATTGTGCTCTTACATGCAGTGAGTCGTAATAAAGCCTGAAAAGTGCACGAATATTCAGTAAAAAACACAACGTTTTGGAGCTTGCTACACCCCGTTATCCAGAACCATCTTTTTAGAACCATAGAAAGAAGTACGGTTCTAAACCCTCAAATGATTCGAGCAATTAAGGGGTCTTAAGAATAGTGAACTGAGTATGGTTCTGAACCCTCAACTGATTCATGCTGTGGAGGAGTTTTCTGGACACTGGAAAAATTACGGTACTGAACCACCTACTGATTTAACATGCAACAACTTGCCAGAACCCCGTTTTTTATCAAATAAAATGTTTTAAAACTAAGGTGCTCTGTCGACACCTTATTCACTTGAATACAAATAAAACCTAAAAGACAAAATAAAATTAACCACAAGATCCGAAAACACAAGTCATTCATTGAGATACCTGCACAACCACGTGATTATTTTGATTGATTGTTTATTAAACTAAATCTGTTTAATGCTTTAGGCGACATTAGAAAATACTTTTAAATTAGTTTATTGGAAATACGGTCTCAATGACGATAATTTTAAAAGAAGATACGAGTTTACAAAATATTAAAAGAAGTATGGATCTAAACCCATAAAAGTCGAGCAGTTCAGGGGTTTTAAGAATAGTGAACTGAGTTTGGTTCTGAACCGATTCGGGCAGTGGAGGGAGTTTTTCGGACGGTGACAAAATTACGGTTCTGAACCATCTACTGATTTCGCAGTTGTGGGAGTTTCAGAATAATGAAATAAGTAAAGTTATGTGCCCTTTACTGGTTTAGCAGTTGTGGGAGTTTACAGCGAAGTGAAAGAAGTATGGTTTTGAAACCTCAGTTGCAGGATTTTTCAGAGTAGTGAAAGAATGGTTCTGAACCCAATTTCCAATGAACACGATTTTCCTTATGTGCATTAACATTTGAATTTTGTTTAAGAATAAATGCATTGCTGATGCTTAATGCCTTACTGCATTTTCTGTTACCTATTTAAATGTAGTACGTACAGTGCGTATTGACTAATCTGAGGCAATCAACACAGCGTATCAGATGCACATCATAATAATCGTACAACAACCAAACTTTTATCAACATCTTTTTTATTACAAAAGTTAACTTTTTAATCCTAATTATAATACCCATAGACCAAAATAATAGTCCCGCAATTACTTTTCACGTATACTCTTTAGAGACTTAGTTACAAAACAGTCGTTTGATTTTTAGGTGTAAAAACTGTTTTTAGCACAAGAAGTGTAATAAAAATGAAATTGTATTTCCCAACTTGACAGCACGTCATTTCCAGTGATGACAATTTACACTGCTGACATTTTTTTTTCTCTTTAAGTCTTTCTACTACACCAGTGGTTCTCACATGAGGCTTCCGCAAAGTCTCCCAATTACTCTAAAGCTAAATTTTCGTTTCGTGTCGGGTAATTCGAAAGACCAACGTAACACAAGAAAGCTACAATCGACTTTCATCAAGCAGCCAGGCAGCCATAATTGATGCACATGTCACTCTGAGGACGTGCCAAGACTGAGGCACAAGCAGTCCTTATTGTGCCAGAGTAGGCCCATGAGGACGCCGCTGTCGTTGGGATGAACCAAAGCAATCAAGCGGTAGAACCAAGGCGGGTGGAAATTGAGTACGACTCTCTAATTGGAGATCTCGTAAAAAATAAATGCAAAATTCAAGTCGTGAGTCACTGGCAGAAGCCAGCGAAGACCAATGGCTCCCTTGGTGACCATAGCCTGGTCATGGGATCGACCTCGTGGCACAGCTTAGGAAGGCACTTCACTAGGGTTAATTGTCTCAACCTCCGCTAGACCCAATTCTAATTCCCACTAAGATCTGGGCAATAAAATAACACTGTATATTTCTAAAATGCCCTGCGTTCAAGTGTAATAATTTATACTATCTTTAGTCAACACTATCTTTTCTATTTAACTACAATCTTCTAAATTTAACGTAAGTTAGTTCCTCGTAGTGTTTCGTGTTATTTTGAAATTAGGAAATCGTTGCTAAGGTATATTGTAGTAAAAACCAAGGACTGGAATATGAGGCTAAAGTTAATATAGGGGCCGGGGAGTTAAAGCTTTATGGCGCGTCGACAGCTAGTTTGTTAGCGCCAACCACAGTCACATTGCATAGGTACGGGTTACCACTGTGCCACACATTACAAAGATAATTAAACAAACCCCAAATCTAGATCTAATGGCTGTACCTCCTCCAGAAATCTGGACGCTTTTACTATTGGATGTGACTATTTTTATTTTGGTTCATTTGCATTGGCGAGTATATTCTCATCAATCCTTATAAATTTGTGTTTCTCTGTAAATGGTATGGAACAAAGATGAAAAAAAAGCGAAACAGTGCAAATCCTACTCTAGGAATGACATAATAATATAAGCAGTCTTTATGGACTTAGGTTTTGCAGTGGCTTGAACCGGATTCGAAATGACGACCCATTCCATCCCAGATCACTGGCAATAACTCCTTTTTCGTTATGTCAGTGAACTAACTGACGAAGAAAGATGAGTTACTGAACCCATTATTTATAGAGATTTGCTTATTATGTACTCCTTGGTTGAGCCTTTCTGTCGATTTCTTTTCCTTCTCCATTGCCTATGGCCACAAGCATTCTTAGTCGAATGGCGCCCTTGTCACCTGCTGTGACATTAAAAACTGTTTCAGTCAGTGAGTCATCTTTATGCCACTTGAGGAGAGGGAATATCAATAAACATGTTATGTAAGTGATCTGGGGAAGGACTGGGTTGTCAGTTCGAATTCGGGTCACGGCACTCTGACGAAATGTACTTGCATAAAGGCGGCTTACTAAAATACATCATTCATTCCTTGTGCATGATTTTCGCTGTGTAGCTTCTTTTCCTCAATGCTTACGCACCTAGGAAAGTTAAATTTGTACAAATGTATGAAGCAATTTGTTATAGGACTACGAACGACTGGAGAACCTAGGCAGAACCCTAGTACCCTTTGTGAGCAGTAAGGTAAACAGTGATAGTCTCCCGAGCATGTGCATGTAGGAGAGCCTTCTAATGCCAAACCCTTCTAAATCTGGTTTAGAAAATGTTCAGAGCTCTAAAGAGCTTCTATAGAGCTCTGTTCAGTTCCTTTGAATTCTATAGAGGCTCAATAGAAAGAATTCTATAGAGTTTCTAACGAAGTTCTATAAAGTTTCAAAAGGGATTCAATACTTTCTAGAAAATATTATCCTGTACCGAATGAAAAGAAATTCTGTCGACACTATTTGAAAAGTGATTGTTGACAGAGCCAGGTCCCGTTTTAAGTCGAATGTTCGTTTTTTTTTCATGATGGCCAAACTTACAAACCTGTTGTTCAAACTAATTTTCATAAGGACATTCTATTACATAAACGACCTATGTGCATGGTTTTACGATGAACGAACTTAGGAAAGGAAGGAAAGGCCATACTCGTAAGTCAAAAGATGCAATGTCTATTTACATTAGAATCAAACATCTAAAAAGATTTCTATAGAATTTGTAAAGAGACTCATCAGAACTTCTAAAGAGCTACCATAGAACTTCCAAAGAGGATTACATAGAATTTTAAAAAGTATTCCGTAGAATTTCTAAAGATACTCTACAGAATATCTAAAGAGATTGTCTAGAATAGCTACAGATGCTTCTATAGAACTTCTAAACAGACATCTACAGAATTTCTAAAGAGACTGCGTAGAATTTTTAAAGAGACTGCGTAGAATTTCTATTAGACTTGATCATAGAGCTGCTCAGGAGAATTCAATAGATTTTTAGAGACTCCATACAACTTCTACAGATATTGTATAGACTTTC
>JAHWFP010106059.1:43680-72770 GCA_023313725.1 Lithobius niger
ATAATAATAATAATAATAATAATAATAATAATAATAACAGCTTTATTCCATTCGGAAAAGGAAAGGGATGGGCACAAGACCACTTACAGCTTTCCAGCGTGTTTACAAATCAAGGGAAATTCAACATTTAAAAACAAGATTGTCAAAATAACTTGTAGGCAAACCCTTAAACTTAGCTTTAAAACTCAACATCGAAGTCTGGCAGCATCCCAAATAATTTGAGATGAATGTGCCGTAAGAGGTCTTCCTTCCTTCAGCTTAACAAATGGGGGATCTGAGCCTGAATGGGTAAGGCCTCAAATGAGCTTATATCAACACCTCAGATCGATTTTAATCCGACGCATTTCTAAAGTTTCAATACCGAGCATTTCCAGTCTTGGCTCATTAAGTCCACCCATTCAAGGCAATCGTTCAGTAAACCTGCATTGGACGGCTTCAATCAACCTAGCTAGCTGTCGACGCTCCATTCAGCCTAACCCGCCTCCCTCCGCCCCTTCAAAACGTCTAATATGATTCAAAATTGAGCCGGCTCATCTACACGAGCATTAGCTTGCTTTAGATGATTTAAGTTTCCAAGAAATTTGTCCATGTGCCTGCTGGTACGACACTAACAAGCACACGGACTTTCCCTGTTAATTAGATGAATTAATCATGAGTTAGTCGACTAGCACAAAAGCCTTTAGCAACAATCAGCTAAGTGGTCAATCTGCTATATACCACTTAAAGTGGATGTTGGATCGAATTTCACTACTGCTCAAGTACCGTGAGTTTTTTTTTAAGGGCCCAGAATTCGTCTGATATGTCAAGGACTATACTGCCTTCTCAATTTCAGCCTTTTCTGTAGTATTGGTATTTTTCTTTCACATTTTGATGTCAAGCTAACTCCCTTAGCTGCTGTAGAAGCACAAGTGTCTACTTGTCTCCATGCTCATACATATTTTAACTGGATAGGAACGTACGTTAATGTTGTCGTTGAATGTTGGCGGGCGACACACAAGCGTGTGTAATAATACGCATGATTACTGTATAATATTGTTGCATACCACTTGTGTACCAGTTGGTTCCTAATTAAGCTAAATTTTTTTTCAGAATTAAAGATGTTTCTGTTGATGTAATTCTCGACCCACTTTTGGGCAACGAATATAATGTACATTGCCTAATGCGTACTACTCTGTCCATTTTAGACGGGGGTAGAGAATTGAGGCTTAATGGCGCGTCGACAGAGAAGAACAAAAAAAAAGTCTGGGTCTCTTTTTTACACCTCCAGATTTCCTCTTCCCCCCCCCCCCCCCACCCTTTATGGATGTACCTCGCCGAAAATGGTGCCATTTAAAGATTCGACACCCATCACTCGTGATTACTTAGTGATTTAACTCTTTACCACGGTTTATTTAACTATTCGCCTAGCTACGCGCCTGCCTGACAACTTATCCGGTGCACCCTATATAAGAAATATTATTTCGTTCTCGATTATACCACGGAGGTACATCGCCATACACGGTTACTACTTTTTTTTTTTTTTTTTTTGAACTTCGTGACGACTTTTGTGATTTGCTGTCGGCTCAATGGGATCTCGACACGTCGTATGAATTTTTCAGTAGTAAGTTTGTCACGGCAAGATTTGCTTCTTTCGTGAGCGTCTCCTTTTGACAGCCGCCCATTACTGTCAATTCAAAGACGAAAACTGGCAAGATGAAAGAGCTTTAGTCGTATTGCAAATGACAATCGAAAGACGTGTCACCACTTCCATATTCGCACAAAGGGATGCCATCGAATCAGTCAAGAGCGAAAGGAAACACTCGTTTTGCTTGCCTTTGATATACTTGGCGAAGAAATGAAATAGGCTTATTGTACGGTTACACAAAGGCTCAATCTCGTACCAGTCAGAGATGGAAGTGGGTCACATTTTCCGACCCATGACCCACCTGACCCAATCGAGCCCTGACCCACGACCCACTTGACCCACCCGATAAAGAACAAAATTTGACCCACCATCATCCATCCCACGCTATGAAAAAAATTGAACCATGCAAATGCATGCAATGTTATTTCAAACAGTCCAATTTTTTAAGGAAGTATTTACTGAGGGTTTTTTAGCTTTCTGGGGGAAACTATTTTTGAAAGAGTAGGAAACATTTCTAAAGAGTACTAGTAAGACTACTGATGCGTCAAAGAACGTACTTAACAATTACCGTGGGTCGGTGGGTGAACGGTCTTGACCCTTGACCCTTGACCCATGACCCATGGGTCAGTTCCATCTCTGGTACCAGTGGCAGGGAAAATAGGGTCTTGAATAGGGTGGATCAAAAAAATGCTTTTTAATTTCAAATTGTAATAGTGGTCTCGACTTCCTAACCACTTGTGTGCCCAAGAATACAAAAGTTAGTCAAAGTTAATGCACCCTTTGCTTCGGTTACAAGATTTAAAATAGCGGTTTCATTGTTGTGCCCTTTCGGTTTCCAAACGCATTAACGCAAATATAACAATGTAAGAGTTGTATAACAGTGTATTGATCACCATCCAACAGTGACGGCGCCAGGTGTGAGCCAGGGTGGGCCATGACCCACCCTAAATATTTTGCGCCCCCCCCCCCCTCCTACCGGCTCCCCCCCCCCCACCGCCAAAGGTCACCAACACCAAATAAAACAATAAAAAAAACTTGCAGGCCAAACTTGAAATCAAGTTAATATGTGAGCTTTCATTTTGTTTTATAAATTATGTGTAACCTTATTTAAATGTTTACGGGGCGCATTTTACAAAAATATTGCATTGCATTGAAGCTTACATTACCCTCCTGTTGAATTAGACGGAATAAAAGTGCCTAATACGGCTGCCTGGGAAAAAAAGTCCTTGGCCCACTCTTGTTACAGATATTCCCTCTGCCGGCCCTTCCTGACGCCGTCACTCAACGACGCCGGATGACGCCGTCATCCAACCACAACGAGACAGCAAGTCACTAACTTAAGGAACAAATGATTTATTCTGCTCCCAGAAAAGATTATAAAAATGGAATTTTTTAGCGGATAAGATGTCAACATTTAATTTCCTATAAATTCCAATCTCTGTGGTACATCATGCTTCATTGCGTGATTTTTTACCCTTGTTAAACTTTTGACAGTCTTTTACGAATTCATGATTGCACACAATTTACTCGAGCTCCGACAGATCGTATTTAAAGTAACAATCTTAGACCGAATTTCCAAAGAGGAAATTGATTCCATTATGCGCTTCCGGAATACAAGTCCTCATTTTTCATTTCAATATGCCATTCGACGATTATTTAACGAGCACTTTAATTCCGCAGCTGGTGTCTGCAAGCCTCAATTCAGAAATTTGGAACGAACGATTTATCCCGTCTGTAATCCATGTCATCCTTTTATAGCCGTCATTCCAGCATTTTGAACACGTTTCCCACCAATATCGGCCCTCCTTCCAGCTTTGTTCGGAAGTGGCTGTTTACGCGAATCAATGGCGGAAAATGCGAGACGGACAGGAAGTTAATGCGATGGCTTAAATTCAAATTACAGAAAACAAATCAAATGCGGTGCTTACTTATTGCGAGGGCCAATTGGTATTGCATGATCATACGGCTGCCTTCGTTCGTGCGTGGGCGTCTTCAGAATTATTATTGTCAAGCATATGATTATAACCTACCTAATTTTTCGCTTCTATAACCCTAATCAGTGAATCATAGAATAAGTTCGTTCACCGGGGTTCTGCTCTGGAAGTTGGGAACCTACTAAAAAAGAAAGGTGGTGGGGAAGGGGTATCGAATTTTTTTTTTTTTTTTTTTTTGAGAATTGCGCGCTATGTGTTTGTTTGCTTGAAGTGTAGCCAATGGCAAACAATAAAAAATCGCTCTTATTCTGATACCGACGTAGGACATTCAAAGCAAATCACAGCTAAAAAGTAAGAGCACAGAAACTTGGAGGAAGAAATGTTCGATGACATATCTACAACTTATAATTAAAAGCAAACCAAGCAGTGCTACACGAAAAATGGGAAAGACGTTCCGAAAATAATCATATTTCGTCTTCAGGTTTAAAATATTGAAACATGGCGAAGACCACTAAGTCATCCCTAATTAAAAAGCACACTACAGTAATTTAAAAATCTAAAAAACACCATTGCTCCTCTCAAAGGAGGCAGAAAACCCTGGCTGAATAGCATAACCTGCTTTGCTCCTTGGAGAAACAAGGTAAGGTCATAGGAGTTGACTTGTGTTTGGGTGGATAAGCAACTTGACTAAACCGGAAGTTTAAGAGCGTGGGATCAAAGAAGGTACCGTCACGCCATTCGGCACTCGCGGCCGCGTGATCATAAATTTACACCCAACGCACTAGGTTTAGTCCCTCTAAACCACCTTTCAACACGGCGGAGAAAGCAGACGACGCCTGGTATAACGCGGTACTAAACTGGTATAACGGTACTAAATTAAATTTAGTCATTTTTTTTTATTTTTCTGCTGCTACGACATTTTAACTTGGTTAAATTTACTGTTGTCGCAAGAAGATGACTCTTTCTACACCGGTTTTCTTGGAAGTATCATGCATTCATAAGCACCCCGTCTCGTGTGTTGCAAAAATACGATATTTACTTCCCCAACAATCAGCGTTAAGGTTTCGTTCGACTGTCAAACTTTGTTACAAAACACAATGACATCTACGCCTGGCAATACAACAATCTCTTATCTTACCTACGTTTGATACATCAGAAGCAACGTAGTACAGGACGTATTTCACAGAAAATTCCACCGTCTACGGTGGAATTCCATTCGTCTACGAGCGGATCAACCACGAATACCTCATGGCGGCTTGGTCAGGCGGAAGTAACAGACTCGCTTTGTATTCTGGGATACATTAGCGAGTCACGCTTGCCATCGAAGACTACGCACTTCGGCTATATGCATTTGAGCTGGGAGTTGCTTATCAACCCAAACACAACTCAACTCTTATAGTAAGTGCAAGGAACAAGTTAGGTTATCCTCTTCGGCCACCGTTTTCTGCCTCTTTTTAGATGACTAATGGTGGTTTTTGGATTCTTAAATTATTGTAGTGTGCTTTTTAATTATAGGATGACTTAGTGGCCTTCGCCATGTTTTAATTTTTTTAACCTGAAGACGAAATATGATTATTTTCAAAACGTCGTCCCCATTTTTTCCTGTAGCACTGCTTCGTTTGCTTTTAATTATCGGTTTACGTGCTTTTATTCTGCAATATCTACAACTTGACGTCAAAATTTAAACATTTTTTTTTAATGTTTGCGTGCTTCGTAATCTATACATAATTACACAAAATCCGCAAGGCAGCCAGCAGCAGCAGTACGCAGGACATACGAAGTAGTCATCTGCATCTGCAGCGCCGAGAACGCAACGTCCAGCAGCGCGAACATACGATGCCATCTACCGACCGAACGGCAACTTAAGGGGGGGGGGGGGCGACCGAGGGGGGGGAGGAAGGGGAGTGAGACGACGCGGAATGAGCGAGCGAAGCGAGCGACTCCGCTAGTAGGATATATTGCCATTGGTTTATCACCAATATCACGTATATCCTAAGGTACAGTATTGGAGACTGAATTTTGAACACTACAGTTGTTGTACTGAATCCTGCATGCGGATTAATCGTTCCTGGTTGGTGCCAATGTTTGTGCAAATAGCTTTCCATTATTGAAATAGAACAACGTTTCATTGTTGAAGTATCTATAGATGGTTCGAATGAGGCAAGTTACTCACGTAATAATGCTAAATCGTAACAATCGTCCTGGAAAAAGCACAGCATCAATAGTTGTGGGGAAAAAGAAGTGTTCAAAATTCATTGTCCAATACTGTACATAATTTTATGATCAATTTTTTTCAATCACGATTGAATTCCGAAGTTGAAAATATTTCCTGCTATTGCGATTGTCACAAATGGAATGTAACAAGTGTCTGAAAATAATTTTTTATACTTGAACTCCGTGTAGTGTTACATACTATTGTGTGCGTGGCGTATCTTGAGTCCTGCAAGTATTTTATGAGCGGATACGTCCCCCTGGAGAAGGCGGCTTTTATCGACGGCCGCCATTGTTTTTGTAACCATCTTGGATATCAGCAAGGCACTCTGCTACTAAAAACGTACAATCGATTATCTGTGTTCCTTCTGCAGCGAACTCAAGATAGGCCGCGGACACTATAATGTACTGTACACATTTCGAGCTGTGTGCACTCTTTTTGGTACCATGAATAGTGCGTCTAATGACATGTTTTGGTAAGCTTTAAACTAGACCGATTAGAAATAGCACTAATATCATTTGATCCTCTAGCTTTCATTCTTGATTAATGAAACCTTCTTGGCAAATATTTTAGTTCGTCTTGAGACTGTTCTAAGTACTTTGCCCATGGCATTATAATACGAATGCCCCGTCTGTCATATTAATCATGGCCTCACAGACCCGAAAAGTGCTTTTTCCTGGCTGCTTAGGAACAAATGCTGTATCTGATGGAAATTCATTTTAATTTTATATGGGTGTTATTAAAGAGCATTTCCTAGTAAGTCTTCAATTTGAGGCGTCAACACGCTCACACTATTTCCTATTGGCGTATTTCGTATATTGTTATTTTTTAGTTACGCTAATTACATTGTAGTCAAAAAATCCACTGTTCACATTAAGTTTTTGAGAAGGTCTCTTCGGTCAGTTCTTCCTACAGATCAAAAGTTGAAAAAAACAGCAGTTCACCTGGTAGGTTTTTTTTTTTAGTGTTTCGTAGACTCGACATATACATTAAAAAACTTACAATCGTTCGCCGAATTACTGTGTTTAACACGGTAAAAGCTGCTTTAGTCTACTTTATGGGGAGTTTTTTTTTCAAATGAATTGTTTTGAATCGATCGAAATGTTATATGACCTAATCGGGGCACAAACGTACTAGAACCACTTGAAAAGAAATAAAGAAATAAAAAATCCCAAACTACTCAGACAAATTTGGAGTCTGTTGCCCGTTTATCGTCCACAATGGCTTTTTTATATTATACAATTCTGTAATCATGTATCGTAGTTTTAGTGGATGTAAGCACAGTCACTCCCTCTGGTCTTCAAATAAAGTTGCTCTAGGAGTTCTGGAAGACAGCAAAATAGAGTCAAATTCCTATTCTAGACCATTCAGCTGTGACTGAGGTTGGCGCTAATGGCTTGTTGTCGGCGCGCCATCAAGCCTCAATTCCCTCCTTCCCCCCCCCCCCCCCCCCCCCCACATTCCAGTATTCTATGCTAAGCTATGCACTGTGCAGGCATGCAGGATGCGACGTCAAAAATTTAAATTCAAAACCTTTATATCGTAACGGACGGACTAACGGAAAATTTGTTCTGGTAAAAAGCTCCACTTTGTGTTTCCGTGAATAAGTGACACATCTGACTAAATACTGTTGTTCAGGGAGTGCCTTTTGGTCAAGTACGATAGAAATTATGCAATATCGGAAGAGGAGCTTGCAGAAGTGAAATGGTACACTACGTGATGTGTGTACAAAGGACACTAGGTCCAGTTTTAATTTGACGGTTTGACATTTTCCTCGGTCTGTTTAGCCAGTTTTTCGCGTCTAGTTACGGCCCAACACAGAACGGATTTTAGAGAAATTTGGTAAGAGTTTTCTTTCACATCATGCTGATCAACGTTTTTGTACTTGATTATTTATGAACAAAATATGTTGGGGGGAGGGGGTTGGGGTGGACTGGGGGCGTAATTCGGGTAGAGCACTAGGCAGAAATCATATAGGTGTAGTAATTACGAGAAATATTCTTAATTAAATTACTTCTTGGTGAGGTGGGGAAGAGCGAGGTTCACTGTTGGGGAGGTGCGAAGCTAAGGAGGTCCCGTTTTAACTGGACAGTTTGACACTGTCTGTATGTCTGTTTGTTTCACTGATACGGCCAAACGCATGAAATAGAGTAGAGGAAACTGTGGTAGGATTTTTTTAAAACAATGCTGACCGACGTACGCACTAGATTTCATACCGCTTGCTTATAATTCAAGATAGCGGCCCAAAATGGCGTCCAAAAATTAGTTTACAGTATAGTTATAGACTAAAGTATGAAATGAAGCATGAACTTCGTTAAGAATTTTTATCTGGGGACTGCAGTAAAATGGGTGTTTGTTTACATCTTGTCATTGGAGCTTCATGTTTCTTCAGTTTTTTGCTTATTAATTGCAACTCTTTCATCGGATTGCGTACGAACTGGGTATAAATGTTCAGAATAACATGTTCATCAAGAACGGTCCTATTCAACGTTGTGAAAATTCAAAATGGCGGCCTAACTGGATTACATGAGCTAGAGGTGGGAAAGGATTTGAGGCTTAATGGCGCGTCGACAGCGAGGTCATTAGCGCCAACCTCAGTCACATGGCAGTGGTCCGGGTTGCCCCTGCATCACACAACGCAGTGATGTTAAATAAACCCCAAATACAGAGCCAAACGTACGCAGTGATTCGAATGGAATAGAATTTTGTTTAATATGATATACGGCGTACGTACATAATTTTGTGCCAATTAATAAAAATTCAAAATGGCGGCACAAAATGGCTTCCAATAAACAGTTTGTGTCAAAAGCGGCCAGAGAAATTAAATCTTCTTCTTTAGGGGTTGGGAAGAGTAAAGTCTACTGTTCATTCACAGAAATACTAGTGTTAAATTTATTTATGACGTCGGGTATTAATTTTTTATTGTTTTTCTTTCTTTCTTCTTTGCTCTCTTCAGATATAGTTCCAGCCTTTCGGACGGTATTTGAAGAACGTGTTCTCCAGCCAGGTCCCAGTCTCATCCTACAGTGCATCACTTATGGAAGTCCCAAACCTCAGGTGTCGTGGAGTCTCGACGGGATGACGCTACCTGACGGAAGCGAGCGCGCTGCAGTCCGCGACCACGTGGATTCCAGCGGAAGTGTCGTCAGCCGATTGACCATCAGCAAAGTCAAAGCAGAAGATGGCGGCGTTTACCGGTGCTTATCAACAAACATCGCTGGAGAAAAGGAACACTTGGCCCGGATCAACATTTATGGTATGTAATGGTAAGTGGTAAGTGTAGCCAATAGAAAAGGGGGGAAGTATATCTGTGAACCTTGCAACCTATTTCGAAGATTGCTTGGACCATAGGAGTTGAGTTGTGTTTGGATGGATAAGCAACTTGACTAAACCGGAAGTTTAAGAGCGCGGCATCAAAGGACGTACCGCCACGCCAATCGGCACTCGAGGCCGCGTGATCGGAAATTTACACCCAAGGCACTAGGTTTAATCCCTCTAAACCATCTTTCAACATGCTGGAGAAAGCAGAGGACGTCTTGTATAACGTGGTACTAAACTGGTATAACGGTACTAAATTGGATTTAATATTTTTTTCAATTTTTCTGCTGCTACTACATTTTAACTTGGTTAAACTTGCTGTTGTCACAAGAAGATGACTCGTACTACACCGGTTTTCTTGCAAATATCATGCATTCATAAGCACCCCGTCTCGTGTGTTACAAAAATACGATATTTACTTCCCCAACAATCGGCGTTAAGGTTTCGTTCGACTGTCAAACTTTGTTACGAAACACAATGGCACCTACGCCTGGCAATATAACAATCTCTTATCTTACCTACGTTTGACACATCATAAACAACGTAGCACAGGGCGTATTTCACAGAAAATTCCACCGCCTACGAGCGGATCAACCGCGAATACCTCATGGCGGCTTGATCGGGGGGAAGTAGCAGACGCGCTTTGCATTCTGGGTACATTCGTGAGTCACGCTTACCATCGAAGACTACGCACTTCGGCTATGCATTTGAGCTGGGAGTTGCTTATCCACCCAAACACAACTTAACTCCTATGCTTGGACGAAAATAAAAGCCTGCACGCGTCGCCTTCTACTTCACTGGTTGCATGTTGTTGTGGCTTTTGCCCATGTACAAGTGTACGTTCACTTGCAGCATAATCACTTTCGATTCAAAATAAACATCTATAATCTGCACATCAAAATAAACATTAAAAAAAACTGCACATATCGCCTTCACATTTGTTGGTTGCTATAGCATTTGCTCTTGTACATTAACTCGCACCACGGTAACATCGTAACACCCAGCAAGTAGTCGCCTTAGCTGCTCAATTTTCAGTTATTCGAACAGCTAATGAAAATATTCGGCCGATATTCGGCTAGCTTATCTTAGCCTACTATATCTTTGGCTGCTACAGGCTTAAGCCCAGTCGGCGTCTACTGCCTTAGCTGACTGGTATTTCCTACATTCAAATGAGAGCAATATATAAGGAACCGGTCATTATTTATCACGGGGAGGGCCGGAGGAAATAGCGGAATCATGGATTGTATTTTTGGACTCTCTCGGCAAGGGGTGGGGGGGGGGCATAAATATGGGCGGTTACAGAAAAACCCAGACAGTTAACTGCATTTGTGGAGTGTTTCCTTAGCAACTTTTGGTTGTACAAGCTGGTGATAAAGTAAGAAACAGTGGTAACAGTTCCCTTATTATTTGTGCAGATTTTGGTTTGATGCCGTATTAAGTTTGAAGTACGCAAACTCAATTTTAACATGAATAACATATGCTGTAGGCGTACCGTGGTAAAGAAAAAAATCCAAACAACAAAATTATACGCGATACTTCTGGTTTTCATTCATTGCAGCGGGGATATACAGAGTGTGCACCCTGATAACAGCATTTGCAGTAATGTGAACAGCTCAAGCCTGCCGTCAGCGAAAAGCAGATAAAGACCGTGTTGGCTACCCTGACCTCAAAAATTAATGGGAGTGAACGCCCGGCTATGTTTTGTGTTTCCGCGGGTTCGCTACCCGGGCTGCGCCAAGCTTTTACTTTAGATTCGGATTTAGAAGATTCCAGATACCATTCACCCTGTTCACGAAAAACGAAACCGAATGCTACTCAATGTGAAATTGAACCAAATAAAAATGTCCGTAATGCAGCTGGCTGGTATAACTTTTGGCGGCGGCCGATGAATGGTTAGCCGAACGAAAATGAGGCGGTGGCTGAGGGGACTACAGGCAAGACAAACACTGAGTTTCAAGTTTTTGCTTGATTCCAAGTTCGTCTCTACTACAGGAACTTTGAAGCGAGTATTACATATTAGGCGTTAACGACAGTTTTGGCTGTTCTAACCTTAGTAGTCGGCTAGGTCGGACCCAGACACGAGCTAAAGATCTAGTGCTAGGACCGCCGTATTTATGCGAATCTATACAATACATTCCTGCACAGGGGTTACGTACCAACTTGCCGTGTGCAAGAGGCAGCCCAATTGGTGAAGCAATTGGCTACTGTTTTCGATTAGCATCCTGCTCTGGAACTGTAGCTGGGATCCAGCTATTGGTCACGTGTCAAGTTTGCTGCCAAGCAATAGCAAGGGGAACTGTGAATTGTTGGCCACCTAGTAAAGCCTTGTATCGCATGCAACGACCTATTCAAACGTTATAACCAAATAAATGTTTGCCATATAAAATTACATATTTACAAGTTGCCATCTAGTTATTAATTAGTAATCAGTTAACATTCGTGCGTTGTCCTTGAGTTTGCCCCTACACATTTACCGCACTGCAGCCAAAGTTATTATACCGCAAAAAATTATATTACGTCCATAATTGCAATTAAAGGGCTCAAACAAAGGTTTTCTTGCCGTCCTGATGGCTTTTCTGCAAACTTAACTCAAACCTATTGTCCATGAAGTTGATTACCCACTTTCTAAACCCTTTCCCATGTCTTTCGAGCAGGGTACCTTACCAGCGATTTGGAGCATTGCATCTGTAGTCCTTGTTTTCAAGAAGGGCTCCCCTTCCGAACCTCTTAATTATCGCCCAATCTCGCCGATGTGCGTGGCATGTAAAGTTATGGAGTCAATTATACGTGATGATATTATTCGCTTCCTTACAAAGCACGCCATTTTGAATCAGGATCAATTCGGCTTTCTTCCGGACAGGTTCGCAACCCACCAACTACTATCTGTTCTTGATCGTTGGACGGGGGCACGCGATGTTGGTAGTCGGGGTAGTCGGTGCGACACAATTAATTTTTATTTTAAGAAGGCTTTCGAGTGTGTGAACCATAGGAAAATCCTTTTAAAAATTCGGGATGCGGTATCGCTGGGAGCCTCGCAAAATGGCTGTCTGCATTCTAAAAACGTTGCTCCAAGTGGTTGTTATCGAGGGATCTTGGTCCGAAAGTGTTGGGGTTTCCTGCAGAGTCCTGCAGGTATCGGTGCTTGGCCCAATTCTGTTTGTTATCTATCTAAATGACCTTAACTTTGGAAACTTAAACACCTTTGGGTATAGGTTTGCTGACGCCCTCAAGATCAGTAGCGCAAATTTCACCAATTTTGCCTCTGAGGAACTACAAAGGAAATCGAGGTAGTGGAGTCTGTTTGGCAAATGCTACTTTCTATTAAAAAGTCTTATACTTTTATGGTTGTCACTGGACATCAGGAATCTTGGAATGTTTTCTTGCCAAATGTCAGTGAAGTAAAAGACCTTGGCATCTGGTTTACAAAATACCTTAAGTCTTCCGTACATTGTCGCAAGATAACAGCAGTAGCCTTTCGTCGACTCGCGGTGATAAACCAATGTTTTACTTTAGGAAATGTTTCTATAAAAGTCTGGGCGTTCAAAGTTTGCGTTCATTACTTGAGTATGCCACACCTGTGTGGTCGCATTACCTTTTAGATGACATTGACCATATCGAGTCCAGGCAGCAAAAATGCACGAAGGGAACTTAAAACCATTTCATTAGACTCGAAGAGCTGGCCTCGATCTTATCTTCACGTACAAAATTCTACGCGGCCTTAAACGGGTGGATCTCCCATTCTTTGACCATGTGCCGGGTGTATATTTTACACGTAGTCATCCTTGGAACTTGCAAAAGATGTTTCTTTTTCGTTCGTATCGTCTCTATTTGGAATGCTCTAAGTGTTGAAACTGTATGTACGAACACCGAGGAGGGTTTTTGCTGTATACTAAAGGCAAAGCCACTTGCTAAATTCCTGAAAAGAGCAGCTTGAGCTCAAGTCATGCGCAAATCTCACGCCAAACCTTAGGTGCGGTCTCAACGGTTCACACTCCTTCCGTTACATATCTACATAAGTAGGACAAATTGTATTATTACTATTAAAAAACCTATACACATCACCGTCTCTTTCACAGTGGGTCGCATGCTGCTTTGAATTTACATTCACTCTTGCCTCATTCACTCTGAAACCAGATTAGATAGCAATTGGACAAATTAGCCTTACATATGCAGCTGTCTGCATTGTTTTTGTTGATCGGTTTACAGCCTTGTATTGCTGTAACATCTTCATTAACTCACACCACAATACCCCTACTACCCAAAAAAAATATCTATCGGCCAAAAAATAACGTTACCTGTACTGTTTGGCTTACACTTGCACGTTACTTTGGCGTTTCCTGATGTACACTCATTTGTGCCACAATCACTTTAACACCACGTATCTTCCACGCAACATTAGCTTTTCACAAGCGTTTTCACATTAGCTTTTTATCTGGATCTCGTTTGGAATTGTAGTTGCTTTGTCTTGACGATTATTGTCTTCGCATTTGTTGGTTTGCTTACAATTGCATGCCGTATTAGTGATTTGTTCACGAATCCCCTCCATGATAACTTTGCATGGAAATTTCAGGTTTTTTTTCTTGGCAATTTTGGTTGGTTTACAGTTCCATGCTGCTTTGGCATATGCTCATGCACATTTACCCTTTTTTACATACACATTACAACCAAAATCAACAAATGTTGCACAAATTAGCCTTACTAGATAATCCTTACTAGATGGCCTTAGTAGATAACTGTTTTACTTTTCTTAGTCACCTTTACCCTCTCTTATTGCTTTAGTATTTACCCATGTGGCTCACGCCACAATATCTTCCACAAAATAAAAATATCTGTCGCACAATAAAACGTTATTTGTATTTCAGTTGGCTTACAGTTGTAAGTTGGTTTGGGGTTTACTCATGTACATTCAATTTTCCTTCTGTCACTTTGCAACAAACTATTATACCTTTAGCACAAAAAAAAAGCCTTATGGCACTACCACACCACACCGTTTTGTTCCTCATGAACATCAGCTCTCTGTCGAATAAGCCGTTTGTGCCAACATAGAGCTTGTGTTGTATCTCCCTCCCCTTATTTGAACGTATCCCCATTTTCATCTGTCTGATGGATGCATACTGTAATGCAGGCCCGGGCCGACTAGAGGTCCGGGGGTACAACAGCTTTCAAGGGCGTACAAATACTGCTAAAAAACCAGTTTGCACAAATATATTTTTTTACGCATTGATTATTTACTTATTTATCCACTTGAAAAAAAAGTAATTTCTCTTACATTTTCCTATGATCTCTAGTCTATTTGCTGACGTGACTGCATTCAAGATTTTTTTTAACGAAAACTAGGCTATCTATTTAATTGTTTCAGTTCAAAGCTGGCAAATTTACAGTATGTTCAAGTTTTCTTTCAATTTTTGTTAAATGCAACAAATCTAGTACCCAAACTGTAGTAGTTAATTCATCGAGAATGAAAAGGGCGTAAAATTACCACCTAGCTTTACCCGTAAATAATGTCTTGGCCCGCAGCCATGTCGAAGAATCCATCAGCCAATAAAAACACTTAGCTCCATGCTGTGTCTCTTGGGGCTTACAGGTGGTGATAGCCCGTTTGCGTATTGGTCCTCATTGCTTTCTTTAGAGGGGGTTATCCCTCTTGAATGTCATTGGTGTCGTCGGACACTCACGGTGCGTCACGTTCTTGTTGATTGACGGTGTTCATCACCGATTCCACCTTCCACGAGACAAAGCCTGCTAACTGGCCTACGATTATGTCCTACTGTCCGGGGTTTTTAATCTTTGCAAGAGGTACTGATATACGATAAGATGTAGATTTGGGGGTTTGGTTAACATCTCGGTCATGTGTGGTGGTACCCCGGAGCACTGCACAGTGACTGAGGTTGGAACTAATGACCTCGCTGTCAATGGCCAATATTAAGCCTAAATCCTTCTTTCCCGCCCGCCCCTCTTCTGGCTTCTGGAAGAATTCGGAATATCGGTGAACATAACTCGTACGAACACAAGCACTCACAAGTTGCTTAGTGGCAGGAGTCAGAACAATTCGTTTCTTATTTAGATAGTTTTCGATGTTGGCGATTTCATTCCTTTTACCTGGTGGAGGTCGGAAAAAGTGTCAGCGATCAGACAAACAATTGTAAGCAAGCAGGTGTGTCAGCAGGGTGTCACCTTTTGCAGCGTTGCTTTGCTGGAGATGCGGGTTGACGATGGACCCCAAGACTTTCTGCTGAGTCATCACCTTTACAAATGTTACCACCTAGTTCTCTTTTGTCAATCGAATTTCAGTTGCATGTTGCTTTGTTGCCCATGTATGTTCAATAGTGCCACAATAAGTTTACAACCAGAATCATTTTATGTATCACAAAAAGAAAAACTTTGCACGCATGCATCAATATCTGGCTGAAGTTCTTAATTGGCTTGCAGTTACATTTTGCGTTAGCGTTTTCCTATGTACATTCACTCTCGTCACGACCACAGCAAATATCTAACGCACAATATGGGCTTTGTGCAACTCATCATCTGGTTCACAATTCTTGTTTGGTTGACACTCACATGTTGTCTTGGTGGTAGTTTTTGTCGTAATTTTTGGGTGGTTTACATTTGCGCGTTACTTTGGCATTTGATCGTGCACATTTAAACTATTGCACACAATTACCCTTACACACGTCGCCATCTTGTTTGGAATTGTCGGTTAGTCTACAATTGCGCGTTGCTTTAGTGTTGGTTCATTCACTTCCACTATAGCTGCTATCACTACAGCTACTGTAATGCAAATTAAATATTTATCGCACAAAAATAATTTTAGACTTGTCACGTTCTGGTTCACAATTGTGGTTAATTTGCAGTTGCATGTAGCTTTGACGTTTGGTGATGTACATTCATTCGCCCACAATAGACCTGCTTTGCAATAAGACAGCTGAACCGGGTTGCATTCTAAGGCAGCTATAATTCAACACTGGATTAAGTTATCCGTTTCTGGTCAATGCGTGTACTACACTAAAAATGAGTCCACCAAAAAGAAAATTTTGAAAAAAACTTATCGAAGTAAAAAGGACAATTCTAGCAACATAAAATCGATAGGTGCGACCAAAGTGGCAAAGACGAGCAAAAGCCAAGAATTTATACCATGATAAACGTGTCACATGACACTGGCAGATCTTTGATTGTAAGGGATCGAACATTTTTACTATTAATGTCCTATTCTTCTTCTTTATGAAATTCCTCTTCCTTCATTGCTCACGTTTGAGGGGGGGGGGGGGATTATCCCTCCTGAATGTCATTGTTGTCCACGGCCACTTACGGTCCGTCACTTGTTTGTTGATTGTCACCATCTACATGGTGTTTGCCATCTTTTCCATCTTCCACAAAAGGTAGCGCATCGATTGGGCGAGAAGTCTGCCCTCCTTTCCGGGATGTTTAAATTTTTGCAGGAGGTACAGATGTATGATAAGATCAAGATTTGGGATTTGTTTAACATCGCTGTAATGTTTGGTGCAGTGGCAACCCAGACCACTGCATTGTGACTCGAAGTTGGGCTAATGGCCTCGCTGACGTGCCCTTAAGCCTCAATCCCTCCTTTTCCTTCATCTGAAACTTATTCCGTTTATCAAAGTGGTCGAGACAAACAATGCTTCAAAGCAAGCTGCGTGTCCCCTTCAATTTTACTTTTTTTTCCCCTTTAAGCGATTTAGACTTTCAGGGAAAATATTTCACTTAATCCATTTTATCCCTGCTAGTGATGAATCTCAGCTAGCCATAACAGCATTCAGATTCATTGGCAGCAGATATTTTTATTATGACTGTAGCCAAAGCACGTCTGGCAGCTTGACTCTTTAACACATTTTTCATGTGTCTCTGGTGTGTCATTGGCTGTAGCTCAGAGTTGCTGCGTATGTAGGTTCTACGTCTCAAGAGAAAGCAGGGCGCTTATTGGATGGCTGTGCTAAGCGAAGCTTGCTTCACGAAGCAGATAGCTTGCGTGGGTTTGCGTATACTTGGTTTAGACTTGGCTTGCGTGCTTGCTTGCCCGTATCATAGATTGTGGGTGCCGGGAGGAAAGAATGAGCTTTCAGACCTCGAGAGTGTACGTTACGACCGAAATCCTAGTTTCTCTTTATTCTTCAGCCAAGCACCGCAAGTGAGTGAGTGCTTAGCACATGCTAACAACACTAGCTTATAATTGTTATGGTTCCCTGAAGGTCTAATATGGAAGTGAAACATGAGAGGACGAGTGTCTTAAAATTGTTTTTTTATTTAATTAAAACTGGTGCAAACTAGAATTACGGACTTGAGGGATATGGAAGTAGAGAATAAATATTCCCCGTACTTAATGAAGTACATTACTAAATGAAAGAAGGCATATTTACAGTAGACATACAGACTATAGTGTTTCCAATGGGCAAATGTTAGGAAAACACTAAAAAATGAGAGAAAATTATGAATAATGTTTTATGAATTCCCGCTTTCCGAGTTATTGGCCCAGAAGAAACAATGGCCTAACAATTTTTTGTTGCAAACTGCGGGCCTACCTGCACTTCTTAAATCATTAATATCAACGAAACATGGAGAAGTACCGATCCCCTTCACCGAACATTACACTATCTAAGCATTGTCGGAGCATCGTTGCGCGATTCCGTAGTGCCCCATCGCCGTTCAAGCAGTGAAAACTCTACGACGAATAGCCCCTACCGACAACTTCCATTAAAATTTTTTCTTGTCCAGAGCATTGTTGTTGTAAATAAGAAATTGCCTAATCAAAGTATTGTAACAGTAAAGCTCTTGGGACGTAGTGACATTGTTTATGCACTGTTGCTCGAATCTGAATGCCCCATCACTGGTCTTGCAACGAAAACCCAACCACGAATAACCCATTCAAACAACTTCTCTTAAAAAATTTGTTGGAGATGTTTAACAATAGACCTTTTGGAACTGCACAATAGACAGTGTTGCATGGGAAAGGAATTGCCTATAAATTTACCGATCAATTGTTATCGTCAGCGGTATATTCAGTCGGTTAAACCAATCAACCTTGGGCCATTCGAAAACAATTGCCCTTGCACATTGTTTCCGAATGGTCCGTGGTTTTTAGACATTAACCTTCACATGACGATTAGTGATGTTTTAACAGACGTTTTGTTAAATTAAGCAAGCAGTCTGCATTAAGACTGGCTTTGTGAGGAACCACAATAAACTAGTCTGAGAAAGAACGAAAAGACTACTGCCCCAACTGGGACTCGAACCCAGGATATCCCGTATACTAGCCGGGCGCTCCACTGTGCTACCACTGTGCTACCGGGGCGGGTACTGGCTACAGGCTCCAGCCGAGCTAAGTAGCTGATCAATCTTTCTCAGTGGTGACCTAAAGATTACAAACCAACATACAAGGAGGGAAAGCAACTTTGCTTCTTGGCCTTCACACAAGAAATAATGGAAGTAGTAAATAAAGAAAGAAATCACAAGGTAAAAGGTAAATGAAGCAAGCAGTCTTCATTAAAGACTGGCCTTGTGAGGAGGCCTTGTGAGGAGGACTGCTTGCTTCATTTACCCTTTACCTTGTGTTTTCTTTCTTTATTTAGAAGTTTTGTTATTGCAAGTTAACTAACATAGGTTGTCTGTTTCAACATGCCTGTGATTCCTTGTAAGTTTTAACACTTTAGCGGAAAAATGAAGTTCGATGAAATTTCCGGCCTCAAGGCGGGATGTTAGCGCTTTTTCCTTTGTACAGTACATGCGTGGCTATACCATTCCATTTTAATGTTCCCTTAAGAAGACTCCTTCAGTTAGTTCTGTTAAACAGTGCCGACCTCACGGTAGAATTAGGGATGTAAGAATTGATCCGCTTATTTGATTACATTTTAACCTAATGGATGCTACACGCAGCGCTATTTTTTGTCTTGTTGTTTCCTTTCTCCTTTGTGTTCCAAGGAAGAAACAGCTTTCAGCAAAATGAAACTGTAATGCAATTGGAAATTAATGCGACAGCACGCCGTATCAGCAACGACAACAACATCCTAAAAACAAACAGATCATCCGGAAATGTCTCTACGGGCCAAACTTGTCGTTGAAAACGGAAATTGTGTATCCCTTCATCGACCTACAATAACTCCAACATAATACATTAGCGGGAAGTGTAGTTCATAAACAAAGTAAACAAGATCTCCCAAGTATTTATTATGTATTAACAAACAGGAAATACGAAAACAAGTTGATGTATAACCTTAACTAAATATCGTTTTCACTAAGAGAAAATTAAGTTTTATCACCAAGGGCCTTACTTCGTTTACATAACAGACGACAAGAATTAAGAAATGTAATTTATTGTGTGGAGTGCCAAGTTAAAGTTGATGAAGTTGTTGTATGATGGTTCTTGCACTGGTTTAGCAGAGACAGGTTATTGCAAATCTGGCACAACGGACTTCTAAGTCCACACACGTAACATTTAACAGGTTTGTGGTCCCGAGCGGCCTCCACATCTGATTAACAACGGAAATACAACAGAAATCACTTGCTGTTTACAATTCAGTTTTTGAAAAGTTTAATGTTTAATGAAGACGATTTTTTGTTTATACTTTCTTTTTATACTTTTTTTTTAATACTTTTTATACTAGTAAAAAAAAATCAGGCTATTAAATAAAAGATAGTCATAAGACTGTTTATAAATAAAAACGGATGCTATAGGCAGTAACTCGGGCTTAAACAATTTTTTTTTAAGAATAAATTTCTTTAAAGGTTTACATCGCCTGAAGAAAGTAATGCTCATCTTCAGCCTCACTAGACAATTTATACCATGCGCAATGGCTGTTTGCGCCGTGACGTCACCATGAGTTAGCCAATGACGAACGAGAACAACGGCTGTTTGGCCATCTGATTTGACTAGCCCAGTCACGTGATGTGCACGTCACAGCAAACAGCCATGGCGCGTCGTATAGAAAGACACATAATAAGGGAAGTGTCAGATTCGGAGTATGAAACCTTAGAATGACAAATCATGGTAAGGGTTGAAAGAATATCCAGTATAGGCCGTAATAGACCCCATAGCTGCCTCGTAGGGGGGGGGGGGGGGGGGCAAAATGGCTCGTCGTCAGATATTGAGGCTTAATGGCTCGTTGACAGCCAGGTGGCCAAAGTAACACTGCAATGTGTCCATCATAGTAAAGGACTATGTGATGTTGGTTCAGTATACAAAACTATCATACGAGGTCTACGGACACACAGTAGAATAACAGCAAAATTCATGCTCTAAAAATAGCTAAGATTTAGCTAGAATGTGATAAAGGTTTACTAATTCTCAACAGGAGCGAAGAAAAGAAGGGACCGTAGGGCTTGGGTTGTCTCTCCTGAATTTCACAGGTGTCAACGTCCACATACGGTCCAACACTTGCTTGTTGAATGTCACCATCTTGATGGTGTTCATCGCCGTTTCCATCTTCCGCGAGACATTGCGCGTCAATTAGGTGATAAGTTTATCCTCCTGTCTGGGGTTTTTACATGTTTGCAAGAGGTACAGCTCTGCGGTAAGATCTAGATTTGGACTTTGTTTAACATCTCTGTATTGGTTGGCGCAGTGACATCCCGGACCACTGCGTTGGCGCTAATAACCTGGCTGTCGACGCGCCATGAAGCCTCAATCCCCTCCCGCAGGGCTTGACGGAGTGTGCACGTTAATATTACCGCTTCTTCCGTCTATCGTTCTGGGTCGCAATCCCATGCTGCCAAAATAATGTGCAACGACTATGTGAAGTAACTATTTTTTAGGACCACCCACGTTACAGATACGCTATGTGCGAAAAATACCACACATGCTACGATTAGTTTAAACATGTGGCAACTCAGCGTGCAACAGCATTCTACGACCATCAAGCCGGGAAGAAGATGGCTTCTTCAAACCAAGGCCGAATGGGAGTAAAAATTGCATGTCCCTCGTCCTGACTCAATGCCACTTCACGCAGGTGCCGGAAAGTTGGCGCCTCTTTAAAGATGTCACGTGAAATAGGATCGTGGCGATGCTGAATCAATTGGCCAGAAGCCGAGAAAAGAAGCCCACAGCCTCTCTCCTAGACGACCTTGTGACATAGGATGGAATATGAAGCGATAGTCATAGCATGGATACAATCAAGGCCTAACGACAATATATGCTGTTTATACGCTCCTGGTCGTAGCTCCATTTAATGTAGGATTTTCTCGGTTGTTCCTTGTACTCTTGCATAGTGATTGTGTTTATTTTATGTTGTAGCTTATAGGTTAATTGGTATTTTAACGTTTACTGGATGTTGATGTGTTGTTATTGCTGTTCCTTAGAGGTGGTTTGTTTTTATTAACATTAGAATTAAGGGTGTTATTTTATTACCAACCAGCCGGGACAGAAAACTGCGTCAGTTTTCTTTGAAAACAACATCCACTCCTCTCTTTAAGTTGCTTGCCTGAAGTATCATGATCATATTGTTTCAGGACGCCCAGGCGTTCGACCCCGTCCCAAGATGACTGTGGTTGCAGGTGACAACGTGATGCTGTCGTGTCCTGTTTACGGGTACCCTATTGACTCCATTACGTGGGAAAAAGGTAGGACCTTAACCAATCACGTATTTTGCAGTGTGTAACAATCTGTGGGTTTAATAGCCAATTATTTAATTATTGAAGGATGACGTAAGTTTCGAGTTAATCTATACTTACCGTGTACAGAGTATCAGTAGTCTTTGCCAGATAACAAACCATGGCTCCATGCTCCAAGCTCGTTCCTACCCTCCGAATTTGGTCTATAGAGCCAAAAGGCTTTCTCGACTTAAAATGTGAATTATAGTCGTAGCGTTGAATGGGTCTTAACCGAAAGTAGTAATGTATTATAGTTAGTAATGTTGTACGCTATTACGTAAAATGAATCCGTAATGGTATTCCATACGAAGTTTAATGATAGAAATTATTAGGTTTTCCTAGTATTAAGGTATAGTTGCTGCAGTCAGTAAGGGTAATCTGTTCACTTTTCTCACATAAAGGGTGGTCCAAAAGTCCGTTGCACCCCACCAAACGCCCTACAGCATTGGAATTAGGCACCTGACTCATAGGACTTTCTTTTGTCCCTAAGATGGGGGCCACTCACTGAGCTTGTGTTGGGCGTCCTGCCCCTCTCAACCCCAGATATAAAATTTAACTTTCTTCCTGTGAGAAATAGATGTTTGGTTCTAATTGGAGAAACATGCGCATGGCCCAAACAACGTGATAGCCGAAAACGGCATACTAATTGGATAAATGGGATGCATTTTATTACACCTTCAATGAAGCCACATGAGGCTTCCCTGCTCGGTGCATGAAATTGTACGGTGCACCCATCATAAGTCCTACAGCACTGAGAATACACACCTGACAAATACGACCAAGGTTTGTCCCTAAGATGGGAGCCACTGCATGAGCTTGCATTGGGGCGCCAGGTCCCCCTCAAATCCTAGATACAAAGTTTATCTATGTCCTTTAAACTAAACAGAAAAATACCCTCCCCCCTTGTTGGAAACGTTCAAGCAATACGTCTCAAGCAAGTAATATGTCTCAAGAAATAAGCTATTTTCACCCCCCCCCCCCTCGCCCCTCGTGATCAATTGTCATCAATTGACGAACAGGCGTAGGTGGTAGTGGCTGCACTCTTTAATTTATGGGAGGTGTCAGGAATCAACTGCCCAACCCATGCGTATTAGTCATGTTTATTGTAGGGAACAGAAATAAACTTGGTAAGTAGGGGGTTGAGGGGGGGGGGCAGGGTGCCCCAACGTAAGGCATGGCATGCCCCCCTCCCCATCTTAGGAACAAACATTTGTCCTATGTGTCAGGTGTTTAATTTCAGTGATCTAGACCCATTGCTGAGTGCACCCGCACCGGACAATTTCTCAGACTTCATGAGGACCCTCAGTGTAAGCCCTCGTGAGGGTGTGGGAGCTACATTGATGATGGGCTACATTGGGCGATCAGGTTGGCTGGGGCAGTGCTGTAAAATATTTGATGGGTGTACCGGACAATTTCCTCCACCGTGCAGCGAAGCCTCATCGGGGGGGAGGGGGCTACATTGAAGATGTAATAAAACGCATCTCGTGTATCCAATTAGCATGCCGCTTTCGGCTATCAAGTTGTCTGGGCCATGCGCATATTTCTCCAATTGGAACCAAAAGTCTATTTCTCACAGGAAAAAAGTTAAATTTTATGTCTGGGGGTTAAAGGGGGGGGGGCAGGGCGCCACAACACAAGCTCAGTGGGTGGCCCCTATCTAAGGGACAAAACAGAGTCTTATGAGTCAGGTGCATAATTTCAATTCTGTAGAGCTTTTGGTGGGGCACAACGGACTTTTGGACCACCCTGTATATGCTTGCAAAAAATAATTCACTAAATTTTATATTTTACTACGAGTCAGCTTTAGAAGTAAAAAAAAATATTAACAGTATACCACATTAAAAGTCTTTGACTGATGCTTATTTAAAATTTTTAATACAAGTGTCAGTGTATTTCCTCTTTTATTTATCGACTGAAAATGACTAAATATTGTATCCGTAATCGAATATAAAAGATTTTTAACTAATTTTGCGAGTGTACGCTTAAGATAAAGTAAGTAGGAGTAAAGTAAACTACTGTTACTAAATATAGTATCAGTAATACGCTGAGCAGTAAAGAATACAGCCGACTGCATTTCATGTGGCACGTACAACGTGTCCGTTTTTGTTATTTATTAATTAATTGCTTTATTGCAATACCCACAATAATTGTTTGGCATTATAAAATTAAATTCACACAGTGGAGTTTTATCTCTGTTTTTTTTTTACGTATTTCTACTCCATTGCACAAGTTAAACACTTTGCATGATTAATTACTGTTTTAAGTTTAAAATACAGTTTTAGTTAATCGTGATTGGCAGTGTCTAATAAGTTCTTACAACTTTCCACTTTACACCTATGCTCTAAAAAAATGTCTCAAAGGTCAGGTGAATTAAGGCATGGAAAGAGTCCACCCAAGCCCTGAGGTTACACCGTCATGTGATTTCGACAATTTTTTCTTTACTACTACAAAACTATTGTTCGGATACATTGTACCGTTGTATATTTTTACTATATCCAGAGTTTGTACAACCCTGTATATTACACAAATAGTTAGAGCAATCGAAAAAAAACCCACTTTGAATGCTAAAAAAAGTAGCCCAGTAAAATTAGATTTAGATCCTGACATTGATAACAATAACGAATTTTCTCAGCGATACGTTACAGGGGTAGTACTGAAGTATAAAGGGTCCCCATATTTCCGGTGACAGGTTTGGCCGCCGTCCTGGAAAATAAATCCATTATTTTGGAAGCGTACACGATAATACTACGACGAACGAAACGTGGAAGTGAATTCATCAGTTTTTAGTACATTTCTATAAAAAGTGTAATTAATATTCCAAACACTGTAGCACCGGAAGTTGCTGAAAATCCAAGATAGTGGTTGAAGTTGGCGTCCAAACAGGGTTTATTTTGAAGTTGTAACGAAACCACAGTGATCAGATTAAAAACTGGGACCTTTGTTTAGAAATAAATTGTGTTCAAGATTCATGGAGTTGTAAAGCTAACGATTCAGACCTAAATTCATATTTCATGGTCTGTTGTTCTGTTTTACCAAGGCCAGTAAACAATCCGGCACGACCTACAACAATATTAGCAGGGTAAACAAAATGGACGCCACGAGTAACCTGTTTCATTTTTCGAGGTCTGTTCGGGAACTGGCCAAGCAATCGGTCTCACCATCTACTGCCAAATAGCAGCAACTGCCAAAAAAATAGTAATTCACTCACTTAATCCAGTAATCACCAGGAAAATAGCTAACATGTACAAGTAAAAAATTTCCGTACAGCCTTTTGCCACAAAACTATGAGTCTGTTCACCTATCTGGGTTTTTAAAATTTTTTTTTAATTTTTGCAGGAGGCACAGATCTATAATAGAATCTCGATTTGGGCTTTGTTTAACACCTCTGTAATGTGTGACGCAATTGCAACCCGGACCACTGCGCTGTGACTGAGGTTGGCGCTAATGACTTTGCTGTTGGTGCGCATCCCCCCCCCCATTAAAATTCTCGACTGGTCATAGCTCTTCAGTAAATAGTGACATGTTCGTTTATCCAGAATGTGTTTCAAGGAAGAGTGGCATCATTCATTTGTACTGAAGGTGTCGCCCTCGGTTGACAGAAAGCGGTAACAAGACAAATCGGCGGCCATATTGTCCAACCCGGTCGCATATGCTATTTTTCATCCAAGATCCGGACGGTACTATAGTAGAGCCCTGCTATTACATACACAATAATAGTACATCACAATTCCAAGATTTAAACTGCTACTGCGATCCAACAAAGTGGAGGGACGGATCTTGGGATTTGCTATAATGGCAATGGCATGTGAAAATTTACGTGAAAGAAGTGAAAACGATCGAGTCGGATTGCCTTTGTTGCAGATGGTACTTTTGTGGTTCAGGATTTTTACAGATATTCAGAAGAATGCTTTTCCGACTTTTAGAAAGATCCTCCTTCTTGATCCTGATTTTAATATGATGGGGATGAAATTGATGAAAGTTACGGGGACATGAAGTTACTTAATCTTGGGGAATTGTGGAGTAGAGAAAGTTGAGGGAAATAAATTCTAATTAATATTTACCAAATATCGCAGGATGAAAACCATCGGTTGCTTGTCGGTCGATTTTGGAGATTGGAATGGAAATATTTACATAGGGCTCCAGCAGTACAATTGGTTGCCAAGGCAATGCATGGCTCTTACATAGTTAACATTGGAATATCATGATAACAGTGACAATTATTGTTGGTAGTGTGACAATTACAACGTTATCCTGGGAGGTAATGCAGATTTTTGCGACTCATCTTGGGCGCAATGCTGACTGAGGTAGTGACGTTGGCTTGAGTTTTAGCAATAATACTTAGACGCAAAAATGGGTCGTTACAAAAATAAATAAAAATAAATGCTTAAAAAGAGCTTTAATATTAAACTGGTGATGCATTACTGCTATTTAAAATAAACGGATGATATTAGGCTCACATGAAAGGTGAATTTGTGCGTTTCCTACCAAGCGTAATTAAAATGCTCTCATATAATTATAAGCCACAGTTCCACTGATTTTATATGTTATAGCACAGTTTTTTCTGTTTTGTATACATGCGCAGTTCGTTTTTAAATTCCAGCTATAATAGCTATAATTAGAATAAACGGATGTTATTAGATTTAAATGAAAGGTATAGATGTTCTTTTTCCAGCAGGGTAGTAAAAATGCTTAATGTAATTAGAAACCGAGCTACTACTGTTTGTTTATGCTGTACGTAATATCATGTTTTCTGTTTGTAATGCTGAAATTCAAGTAAAAATGTTGCTATGGTAGTTATAATGTAGGGTCATGGAGATCCAAAGAGAACGAAGACAGCATGAAATGGCAAAGATGGTTTATTTTGCGAGGCCTGGGTTTAGCAAGAATTGCTTACCCACGTTTCAGCCCGAAAAACTACATGAGAACCAGTATCCAACAAAAGACCACGAACCAAGTTCGTGATTGCACAACAATGGGCATACATTGCAATATTAGTTAACCAACAATAATAGTCACTAACATTCCCCGGGAATCTTCTTACATTATAAACCAAAGTCTCATAGCAGAAATAAAGCAACCGCAACGACCCCCGGAAGGGGAACAATGAAAACGTGCGAGTGTGTCAATTCTTTGGCATGAAGTTGAAACTGGGACGTTGTTGCCTTGACTAACAATTTGCTCTAACAATTATCCTCGTAACTAAAGACCGTGGTAATCTCAAGGGCAAGTATTACATGACGTCATGCACACTTCTTTTTCACACGGTACGCATCGCTTAAGCCACAGCGAAAGACTGGGAGTGGAGGGGGGGGAGGGGCAAAGTGACCTGTTACCATTAAGCATACGATTACTCATTAACAGAACCTAGAAGAGAACAAACAGACAAGCACGGGAGCAGGGTACGTGTTCGACTACGTATAGCAAAGAGGAGAAAGGGAAGGAAACTAAGAGGAGAGGGAGAGGACGGGATAAAAGGAGGAGGGGAGAGGGGAGGGAGAGGATTGGCAGAAAGGGGGAGTGTTACACAAACAAAAATCGACTGTTGCAGTGAACGATCAGGCAGCACCGAGCAAATACTGGGAAACAACCACGGGTCAATCAAATCCCCGGGTGAAGCCGGGTACGATGCTAGTAACTAACATAATACCCAATTAGTCGATTTATCAATCAACAACCAGCTAAAAGTGCACAACCTAAATGTCTACGCAAAATACATAAAACTGCTAACAAATAAACGCAGTCATAAAGATGTTTACCATTTTCACGAAGGAAAACAGTGTTAAAGCAGGCACGTTAACACCTGAAATAAACGATTTAAAGGTTTTTTTTTTCCGTTTTTTTTTTCAAAGTGATAGGTGCAGATAGACGCACGTTTATTACACAAGAACCACTCACTAAGCGAAACCCAATTTCTTATTTCATACAATTTTAAAAACATAAAAGAATAACAAACCTTCATTTTGTTTTTGGGGAGTTAAATAATAGATCATAGGAATAACTAAGTAATGACTCATCATTCAATTTTTTTCTGAATTTAATTCATGTAGCGTAAAACAAACGAAGCTTAGGGGAACGGGTTCAAGACGTTTTCAAGACGGCTTTATTTTTTTTTTACCAAAAGTGGTTGCTTCATAGCTTTTGGAGGTCTTTTTTCCATTTGAGTTTGGCTTGTCCCACTTGTCAAGGTAGCAGCGGTAACAACAATTTGGGCAGGGATTTTCTTCAGTCACTCACGCAGTCCATCTCACGCAGTGTACATGAAGTCAAATCTATCTAATCGGATATGCTCTGGCAAGATTTTCAAGTTATCGATGTGTCCCGTAACAACGATCACTTGGCTCTTACTCTGAGCCAGTGGAGTTAGTACGTACTTTATGATAAGATCGGTGAGATTACTATCGTGCATACCAAAATTTTCCGGCGTAAGACCCTTAACTGCAACAAGTAGTTGACCCATGTTTAAAGGTTTCTTCCTCTATTGCCAGTGCGACACAAATTTTGATAATTGCATCCAGTATTTCACTCGGAGTAAAACAACAAAGACAATTTTAATTTTCAGCACTAATTCGAATCTATGTGCCTTGATCACCTAACAAATAAATATAACAACACTGTGAGGATGGCAGCAAACTTACGTTTCAAATGGGCATACAAATTGCATACTTACAAATAAAAACATGATGAAAAACGCTTAAAACCATTAAAAACACACAAGAAAACGGGAGAACCCACACATCCCGAACATTGGGATCGTCGCCATATTGAATGTGACGTCAGGCTGTACATCATTTCTCAAATCACATTAACTGGTAATTTGACAAAGAAGTTTTTCCAGTTGGTCATCACTGGGAATTTTTTTATGGTGTTCATAACTCTTTCTTCGTTAGCAGCGATTGTGTAAGCTTCCAAATTTAATCTTAATTTCTCAACTGGTTCGTGGTATATTATTTGGGTTTCTCTAATTAAAATGTCATATTGAAACGTAAGTTTGCTGCCATCCTCATAGTGTTGTTATATTTGTTTGTTAGGTGATCAAGGCACATAGATTCGAATTAGTGCTGAAAATTAAAATTGTCTTTGTTGTTTTACTCCGACTGGAATTCCTCAGCTCAGTCAGTGGGTATCTCTGCTCTTGCCGTCCCTCAAACTCGGAAAATTTCTTTCTCTTCCAGTATTTCGAAAAAAAAGCAGCTTCCACCGACTTATGGTATTTCTGACTGACTTCCTCAACGTAGATGTCTGCATTACAAAAACTACACACGCTGTGCTCGTACAGGCAGTGGCATGGGTCAGTTTCGACTTTGATAAGTGAGGATAGACTTCATGACGGTGGCATGGGTCAGCTTTCGACTTTGATAAGTGAGGATGGACTTCATGACGGTGGCATGGGTCAGCTTTCGACTTCGAT
>JAHWFP010106059.1:72780-90990 GCA_023313725.1 Lithobius niger
GGATGGACTTCATGACGGTGGCATGGGTCAGCTTTCGACTTCGATAAACGAGGATGGACTTCATGACGGAGGCATGGGCTAGCTTTCGGCTTTGATAAGCAAGGATAGACTTCATGACAGTGGAATGGGTCAGCTTTCAACTTCAATAAGCGATGATGGACTTCATGACGGTGGCATGGGTCAGTTTTCGACTTCGAAAGGCGAGGATGGACTTCATGATGGTGGCATGGGCATCTCCCTGTCGGGTTGATTCCTAGCTCTAAATCAATTCGACCATGGTTACTTGGCAGTGGCTCTGAAGCCATAGCTCTCACAAAATGTTTAAACAAAATTTAAAATTTGGATTCTTCTTCAGCGGAAAGGAAAGTTTTCGCGTTGGTTTCCTCCAGGTAATTAGTTAGTTGGTTGTCACTGAGGCATTTTGTTATAAAGTCAAGTGCAAAGGTATTGCTAGTGACTCATGCATTGCGGATGGCTGCTGCAGCATCTGAGTTAGGCATTACTTGCGTAAGAGCCCATGCATGACCTTCACGTCTTAAGTGGTACAGGACTTTCATCGGCCAAAAGAGGAAATTGCTCCCATCGAACAGTTGGATTTCCTCATAAAACAGATTTAGGTCGTTTGATGCCATTGCATAGAATAAAAAATTGTGGAAAAAATTTAGAAATTATTAACAGATAGCAATAATGACGTAGATACCTGCGTTATGGATTAGCCATGTAGCAGTTGAAAGTTATCCACAAACTCGGGTGAGGATAACTCTTCGTGAGGTAGTCTTTGAATGTGGCAGCTTTATCCTTCGTCACTTCGGTAGTGTTGCCTCGTTGCTCAGACCGCCATCTTGTAGAAGAAGGTTTCGTCCATTTTGTCGATTTTTGCCCTTGGATTTCTAGTTATCTTCTCCCTGGAAACCATCGGCGCTGCAGGATCCGAACGGTCTTGTGTTATTTCATAGACACAAGCAACTCAAAATCCGTCCATAGTTACAGTAAAATACCCGTTCAAATTTCATACAAATTATTAGATCCACCGTCCCCCTCCCCCCAAAAAAACAGCATTGTCCCAAATTGATGTCCTTTTTCGAAATTAAAATTATCATAGCAGCAGTTTGAAGTTGAGAAACAGTATTAAAACACTGCGAATATTTGGTGCTATTGCATTGGCAAACAGCAGTGTTTCCCCTAATAATAAAATATGTACGTTACGTTGGTTAGAAAGCGTGTCTCCTCAGCTGTCATTTCAGTTTTGTACATTTGAGTGTTTTGCTTATGAATACAACGGTAGGTTTAAAGTCGAAAATCTCTGTACACTTTACCCTAGGAAGATATAATACTACAAAGGACGAATTTCATTCAAAAGGGTTAATTTTACATTAAATATAAATAGGCCGCTCACTTAAGAAAACTTTATTCTACACATTAATTGTTAAGATCTTTTTAATGAGAGCAACGGTTTAGCGGTTACATGCCAAACACCCCTTTTGGATAACATTTTTTACCGCCATTTTTTTTACTAACTTCCGGTGCAATAATGTTTGACGACTTTACATACATTCCTGAAGAATTTATATCAAAGTTGGTTTATCTAGCTTACAAAAGACGAATTTCAGTCAAAAAGGTTAATTTTACATTATATGTAAATAGGACCATCACTTACGAAAATTTTATTCTACATAATATTATTTGTTAAGATCTTTTTAATGAGAACAACAGTTTAGAAGTCACAAGCAAAAGAAAATCCGTTTTCGATGACATTTTTGGCCGTCATGTTTTTTTCTAATTTCCGGTGCAATAATATTTGACGATTTTAAGCATGTTATTCTATATACATTGTGGCGATTATTGGTGTGTACAACTGCTTCTCAACATCAACGCCACTGCTAAGGGACAAGCAGGCATCGTCACGTGAGTCAAGTTACAGGTTGGGGTAATTCCAAGTTAAACACCTAGCTGATAGAATAATGCGCAAAGTCGTGGTTCAATTCTAATGATGTTTTAATTATTAATTTAAGCGATGATCAGCTCTGGCTCGCCTGATTTATTGGGGTGACTCTATAGCCTTGGCTTAGGGCCTTAAATTGAATGCTACAAATGTTAGGCTTACTCGGGATCACTCAAAATGATGGCGAATTTTGGGCTCTTATTTGGTTGGAATAGTTTAATCTTGCTATTTTGGGGTTGCAGGAAACACTGACAACAGGGTTAGTCTGGGTGAATTTAAGTTGGGGGAATTGGGTCAAAAAGGGAAATTTTTCTAATTAAGATAGCCGAAATTACATTCGGATGTGGGTTGATGGAGGGTTCGTGGCGGCATGAATTCTCGATTAACACTTAATTGTTGGGTGCACCAAGCTGAAGACCAAGCGAGCTCGAGCCATTACAATTGATGTCGAACATTAAATACAGAAAATTCATACGCTATATATTATTACAATAGTTGATCACATAGCATCATCTCATCTAACAATGAATATTAATTTTGAAGTGGCAATGGGTCGTTACAATATGACGTCATGTGGACCTTGGGATTGGTTGATTTCACAAATGACGTCATCAGACTAATTTCGCTGGTATGGCATAATTTCAAAGTTTGAGATCCGGAATTAAAGTAGCAATAACATTTCTGAAGGATTTTATATCAAAATTGGTCAATTGGTCGAATTAAATGCTTCGCGTGTTCTAAACGTTTGAGGGCTACCATCTAAGATGATGATCGCGGTTCGATTTTTCAAGATGGCGTCCAAACCTGTTACCGACATGTTGAGGCAGGGCGCTCGTTTCCCTTCCGTCGCTCCCCTCCTCCCTCTCCCCACATATCCCAAAGAGGAATCTTTGTTACCAATGCACTGTTTTGGATGTGGGCTATTTTTTAGGCTATTTACACAGAGCTGAGATCTTGTTCAATTAAAAAAAAAGGAAGAAAGAAAACAGATCCCCTGGTTGTTTAAAACTCAACAGTGTTTCGAATAATTTAATTACAAAAAGACACATTATTTCGAACCATGTTTCAAAAGCTTCAGCATTGTTTTAAGTGACTGATCGTACACGTAGGGTTCACATTTAGCTTATTAAGATTAAGGGCGGGAAACACTGGGAAGCTCTCCAAAATGTCATTAACTCCCTAAGGCCATAGGGAAATTGGCTTAACGATCTCTTCTGCATGTATAATTCGCGGCGTAACTCCTTAATAAGTTGTGCAAATGTTTCTTTGACGGTGCAAAGGGTTCGTACCGAATGAAGGGGGGAGGAAAGCCGGGAGAGAAAGAAAGTATAGAAGAAGCAACCGCGACACAAACAACCTCACCGTTTTATTGGAGTAATCAAATTAAGCGTCGTGTTTATCAAGTTGCCGCCCTTCCACCGCCTTCCAACCAAAGCACTCTTTTGCCCTCAAATGGCAGCCATTTTCACACCCGCGCACGCCCTAACAGCCCACCCATTCACGGCCCCCCATCTTCCTCTCAACTCCTCCCTCCAGTAACGAAGGGAAAAAAAATGGATTGCGTGCGTGTGCCGAAAGATAATTACCCAGTGACCCGTTTGGCTCGTTGAACTGATAAGCGATAATTTCTAATAAAAACCAACCTTAAAAATGCAACCAGGCTTGCTTGGTTTTTTTGCTTTTATTTTACCTTTTAGGCGATACCTTATCGGAAATACGTGAGCTTTATGTGGAGGCAAAGGGTACGGAAGAGGCATGGAAACTGACTTCAAATAAAACAAAGCTAGACCGTTGCTGCAAAACGTTGAATGATGCTATACAAATAAAACAAGCCACATTTTAAATAATACCTCAACAAGTAAAGTTGTAACTACTCGGGGAATGGGCGAGAGGTTTCAAGTTCAAGAACTTAACTCCAATTCATTCCTCACTGCATATCTAGGGGTCTTGGCACAGAGTATTACATATTATTAGGCAATAGGCATCAGCCAGAATTTAGCCTTCTAACTGACCCTGTAGGCTCCAAAGATTCTGACCGTTCAATCTGAACCCAAATACCAACTTTTAAAGCTGCCAGAACAATGGGCTCTTGCCTTATGCTACTGGCAAACAGGCCCAATCCGGTTCCAACTGGATTTGCAGTGGACCCGTATTGCCACCTGGCGGCTAGCACCTGTCCAACTTCTGCGTCGGCAGTAATTGGAAAGCTGACAGGCCGCCATGATTGAGGCAAGGCGCACTACAAAGTGTAAGCTTCGTTAGTTACACGTTGCCGCACACGTTAGCTGTTACAAAATAAAAAAAAAAGGTAGGGATATAAACAGTGCAAGAAAGGTTAATGCAACAATAAAGTTGAAGTAAACGTGAATTAACTTTTTCGTTGTAATTATGTCGATACAAAAGGTTAAGTGACTTAGATACCATATAGGCGTAAAATGCATAAGCCTAAGCCAAACTAATGATAAATAAATTATATGTAAACCTACTCAACTGTTTTTCGGACTTGCATGTCAATTTGCCTCAGCGAGAAATTGAACCCTCGACTTCTGACATAAATTACCCAAAGCAAACCGCTCAGCCATACTGACACGGCTTTGACACTGTGACCATGCTGGCTCTAGCAATATGGCTGAGCGACAGGGCTTCCTCCTTTGGTTTCTGAAGTTGAGATGTCAATTCTCCGCTTCAGCAAGAGTACATTTAAGTCTAACAACGTAACGTAAATAGGTTTGTTACTTATTTAGGTACTGTGAAAGTCTTTAATTGTCTCGAGGCTGTATTCTAAATAGGTGAGGAAAAAATATTCCAGACCTAAAGCGGAAATAATAATAGACCTCGATGATAATAGTCATTAAGCTTATCCGTTTAAAAAGAGAACCTCCAGAAAAAGTGGATCAAATAAAGAAATTTCTGCTGAAAGTATTTATCAGATCTTATGAAAGTACTATGCTTTACAGAAGTTATGGAAGTACCTACGGTATGAAAGTATGGTACAAACCTATTACCAAATATTTCAGTATCAGAATTCTGACCCTTATTCTCAATACAAATCGAGAGAAATCACAGTAGTCATACCAGTCACTGTCACTATCAGGAATCTCAAAAATCTCAAAAGTTGTCAGTTGTCAGTTGAAGGGGTCGGACGTTCGACAGAAGCTCTCCTCAACCCCCGAGTGGCCAGTGTCGGTGCGGGAAACACTTAAAGAAACTCGGCGAGGATTACTGCAGCAATCCCCAGCTCACCATGGCGCCGCCTAAATGTATGGTATGTGAAGAGGAAGCAACAAGTAGGTACCTGTCATGCCAACGATGCAAAGCTAAAGTTCATGCTTATTGCTTAGACATGACATCAACGAATTTTGACAAAATGAACAAAAAAGCCAAAAACGAATGGAAATGCAGCAGCTGTAAAAATCCCCATAAAACTAACAACCTCGAACTTGTGCACGATGACAGCAGTACAAAAGCTCCTGTAACAACAGCTCATGAAAATCGTTCCAAGCCGCAATTTAGTGCTGCTGTTATTAACCCTAACGTGAAAGATTTTGACCTCATAAAAGAGAATTTCGATAGATTTGAAAGTGCTTTAAATTTTTTTTCGGATCAAGCTGATGACCATAGCAAACAGATCAAAGATTTGGTAGAGGAAGTGCGACTATTACGCCAAGAAAACTGCCATCTCATGGCGGAAAACAAACAGTTGAACACGCAAGTGAACCAACTGGCCCAAGATTTAAATAACTTAGACCAATACGGACGCAGGAACAACCTTGAAATACACGGCATTCCACAGACCGAAAATGAATCAACCGATGACATTTTACGTGCCGTGGGGTCCGCTCTGCAGGTCACTGTAAATCCGGGTGACATCGAAGCAAGTCACCGAATTAACTCCAGTAAAGATGGGCCTCAACCAATCATTGTACGCCTGGTAAATAGAAGATTAAAAGAAAGATTAGTCAAGAAACGACGTGAGACGACCACTTTTACTGCAAATGTAGTGAATCGTTCTTTTTCTAATACCACGCCAGTCTACTTGAATGAGAACTTAACTCCAAAGAACAGGAAATTGATGGGATTGGCGAAATCAATGCGCCAACAGCTTGGCTACAAATTCGTGTGGTTCACCCGAGACAATGTCTATGTCAGATTCAATGAAAACTCGAGAGCTATTTGTATACATTCTGAAAGCGATATTTTTAACTTGTCCTCTGATAGCCGAACTGCCACGCCTCCTACAGGTCGAGGTCAGGCGGCTGCTGTGACAAATCCTGCCCCTCGGCAAGGAGGGTCAGGAGGGGGACAGCAATCTCGTCATCCCTAAATGACAGGCTTGCGATTTTGACTTACTGATAAACCATTTCCTTCTTAAATGGACACTCAAATTTATCTCAACTACCAATCCCCTTTTGAAACTAGAAACCCTTTAGAAATGGATTCCTGTAATGAAAATACCTCTTGCACTGACATTATTAAATCTAATGATAGCCTACTAAATATAAATGAACTTTCACGTAGCCAAAACCTTAAAATACTTCACCTAAATATCAGAAGCTTACGGAAAAACTGGAGCGAATTTACTTCAGTGATCGAGTCTAGCAAAATTTTATGGGATGTAATCATCATCACCGAAATCAGTATAAAAAGCAATGAAACTAAATTATATTTTTTGAATAACTATGATAGCACTTTTGTTACAAGAGAGGACACCACTAGAGGTAGAGGTCTTGCAGCCTTCATTAGAAAAGATTTAGAGAACGAAATATCTGATTTTAAATGTGATACGAATGATGGGCTGAGAATTTTACTAAAATTATCGAACTCTGAAATTCTTATACTTGCTATTTACAGACAACCAAATACCAGTAAAAAACTCTTTACTGATGAACTAAAACAAGTACTTAAAAAAGAAGAAAAGAAAATTGAGAATTTGGTCTTATTGGGTGATATAAACATTGATATTTTGAGATCAGCTAAGCTTAAACACGACAAAAGCGCCACCGAAAATTACGAAAATCTGCTTGCTTCTTTCGGCCTTATTCAAAAAATCAACATACCCACTAGACAAGAAATTATAAAAAATAATTTGGTGGAATCATGTATCGATCATATCTCCGTTAGATCAAACTCTCGTGCTTCTACAGGCTTTGTCTGGGAAAAAAAAATATCTGATCATTATCCTACGCTACTTAGTATTGAAAACGTCGTTAACAAACACACTGATGGGGAAAATGAGAAGAATGAAACTTATTCTTTTGATGATACTAAAATTATTAAACTAATGAATGAACAAGATTGGCGTTTTCTGGACGAAATTGATGATGTGAATATAGCCTATGACGAAGTGCACAAAATTATAAATAATTTTTATAGTCAAAATAGATTTCTAAGTAATCATAAAAAAGAAATAAATAACAAAGCTAGAAAACCCTGGATACGCTCAAATATTATAAATAAAATAAACGAAAAAAACAATCTGTGGAAATCAATTGTCGCAAATAAAGCAAACAATTTGGGTTTAATAGACGAATATAGGAAACTGAAAACTGAAGTTAATAAATTAATAAACGAAGCCAAGCAAAGTCATTTTCAGAAGCTATTTGATGAGGGTCGTTCTGACTCTAAAAAAATGTGGGAAAATGTGAACAAAATTCTAGGCCGTCGAAAAATAAATATTGACGAGTCTTTAAATAAAGCCTTTCACAAAGTTGAAAGAAAAAAAGTAAGAAATGATTTTAACGTCAATTTTGCAAACCAGGTCCCAAAACTGAAAAAAACCTTCCAAAATCGCTTTGCCATCCTGAAGCAAAATAACGCACAATTAAATAATAGCTACATACACAAATTAAGGAAACTTCAGGAAAAGATTATAACGAATAAATCTAATACTAATACAATGGGAATATTTCACATGACTATTGACGATGTTTGTTCTATTCTAACAAATATGAAAAATAAAAACTCATGTGGCATTGATGGCTTCAAATTGAAACACTTCTTAAATAGCAAATTCAACTCTGCAATTTTGATTTCTAAACTCATAAACAAAATTATTGACACGGAAACATGACCTCAACGTTTAAAATGTCAGATGCTGAGACCCATCTTCAAAAAAGGTTCCAAATCTGATATGAACAATTACCGTCCAATCTCACTGCTACCAACAATTAACAAGATAATTGAAAAGGTCTTTGCAGACAAAATTACTAAATTCCTTAATAAAAACTCGTCGTTGTCCGTTAGGCAATTTGGATTCAGAAGTAAAATGAGTACAAGTGACCCACTTAAAGCCATAAACGAGATAGTTTCTCAGGCATTAAATGACGGAAAACTGGCTGGTGGTATTTTAATTGACCTACAGAAAGCCTTCGATACGATCGACCACGATATTCTGTTTAGTAAATGTGACCGCATTGGGCTACGTGGAAAGATACTCCATATTCTGAAAAGCTACATGGGCGATCGCAAGGTATGCACCAGAATAAACCAGGAAAACAGTGACTTTCTAAATGTTAAACATGGGGTCCCCCAAGGTTCAGTCCTGGGTCCTTTACTTTTCCTTATCTACGTAAATGATATTGAGAGAATTGTTACAAATTGTGACATTTTTCTTTTCGCAGATGATATTTTCCTCCTTGCTTGTAATCATGACTATGATAAACTTTTGTCCATGTTGCAACATGATTTTGACTTAATAAACTCCTGGTTCATAACAAATGAAGTCTTCATCAGTGAAGAAAAAAAAGTCTGTATGACTATCAAATCCCCGCACACTCCGAAGTTTTCTGTCAAAAACATTTTCCTTCACTCTAAATTCTGTACGACAAGGAACTGTGATACTACCTGCTTTAAAATTAAAAACGTAAGTGAAGCAACTTATTTAGGATTCCAAATCGACTCACAATGGACCTACAAAAGGCAGATCGATAAAATTGCACAAAATTTACGTAAACTTATGCCTAGTCTCTATCACATCAGACACCTCCTTAACATAAAAAGCAAAAAAATGATCTATTATTCTTGGGTTGAAAGCTTGATTAGATATGGTATTGAAATATATGGATTTGCTGCTAACTGCCACATAAATAGACTGCAAAAACTGCAAAATCGAATCGTAAAAATTCTTTTTAACGAATATGGAAATTTAAAATCTAAACAAATATACAGGAAAACAAAAATACTCAAAATTAAACAACTTAGAGATTTCGTTGTAATTCTAAAAAACTATTTTAACTGTGACCACAAATTAAGCTCAGCAATAAAGAATAATTATTTCAGGAAAACCACATATCGATATGAAGTGCCTTTTGCCAAGAACCAATATGGCAAACGAACAAACAAATATAAAATTCCTTCTATATTTAATGAAATCCCTATTGAACTACTCCAAATTGATGGGATAACTAAGATTAAAAATAAACTATTCGACTACTTCTTACTTAATCAAGAAATCGATTAAACAATGCCCAGATAAACACTCGGTCTAATTTAAAAAAATAAAAAATTTTTTTTTTATTAATATAGTTGTATTTACATAGATATATACATAAATGTGGAATGTGCATTTAGTGATTATTATTATTATTATTTTTTGGTTTTGTTTTGTACTTAAACTGTTACATTGTGTTTATTTTTGTTTGTGATTCCTACTATGGATTTATGTTCAAAATAGTACTTGTCAACAAATAATGTGTTCTATATTTACCTCCATATTATTGTTATCATGAGCCATATATTGTACCTGCCTTATACGGCACACACAAGTTCACCATGAACTTCGAGCCGTCGTAATAAACTTCTTACTTACTTACTTACTATCAGGAATCTCAAAAACTGCACAAAAATATAGGCATCCAGCAAAAATATTAGGCGTACTGCAAGTATAGACCTCCGTGCTGGAAATTTCATACATGCCTGGGAAGAAGCAGCTTAGCTCCTTTAACACAATTCATTCATTCAAGGCTACAATGCAAAACTCGGTATACCATGCAGACATGTACGCAAATTCTTAAGGCCTCCCCCCCCCCCCCCAATAACGTGCAACGTTGTGGACAATCGTGATGTAACAAAGAGGCCTTAATTACTGGATCCTTTCACGTATGTTTCGTTATTTCTTTGCCAGTAATGACATTTGTTTGGGAAAATATTTCTAAATGAAAACCATACGCCTGTATGTTTTTTATTGCCTACACTTTTTCTCAAAATTGCACTTAGTACCTGAAATTTTAAATTCCTAACTTCATGTTTGGTGGTTTTTGTGTGTCTTGTTTCGGCAACAGCTTTTGTATCAATATTATGGAAGAATCCGTTCGCCGCACTTTCATGGAACTTTTAGTTCACCTTTGATGTAGTTACTTGCGGCAACCCACTTTAACCCTTTCACTACATTAGAATAAATGCACCAATCCTCTCCGTTCTAACTCCCTATACCGACTACAAAGAGGTGTGCTCCAACACCCTTTCTTTTTCACCTCTCGTATCGTCGAAAAGGTTTTCGTGAGAAATCCTTTAGGCCTTACGATGGATGATTTTCTTTCGTTTTGTAGTTTTGTTACCGCATTTCTTGTTGTCCTTTTCTTTTTAGACGGGGTGATCCTGCCTATCAATCTGAGACAGACGGTTCTTCCTAACGGTACCTTAGTGGTGGAAAAAATCCAACGTGCCACCGACAGCGGCAAATACACGTGTCTCGTGCAGAACAAGCAAGGACAGAGCGCTCGAGGAGACGTTGAGGTTGTCGTTATGGGTAAGTAAACAACCGTCGGTCTTCGACTTCTCTTACATTGGCATGAGCTATGATTTAATTCCATCGTAGATTGAGTAAGAGAGTCTGAGAAAGGTCTCGTCTCGGGCTGATGCACTCACAAACAAAAAGGTTTTTTGATTCGATGTGTCAGCATAAAACGTAGAAGGGGGGTCATTGCCTTCCAGGAAATATTAAGGAAAAATAAAAGAAATTGATAGTTTTTTTTCCCAATATAAAAAGCATTAAAAAAAAAAAGGAATCCTTACAGTCTGTTGAAAATGTTGGGCTGCACTAAACTTGCCGTAAGGGTGTGTATTTAGCGTCTTGTGTTTTGTTTTAATCACGATGTGGGATTTTTCGTAGTTTTTTTTTTTATCCTGTTAGTGATACACGAAAGGTCTTTTCGTTTTGCTAAATATTAGTATTCTTACTGAATATGGAATATTTTTTAGCACTTGCCTTGACCTTGCAAGTTTAATTTTCCAACAAAAAAAAGTAAATAAATACATAAAGGAAAAAGTTAAAGAAACATTGAGAAAGGCTCCAAAAAGTCAATTCTCTTCCGTAAAAAGAAATACGCATATTAAACGTTGAGTTATGATAAAAATTAATATCAAACCACTCTGAACGGTCGATCGCAAGCCGAGATTTCCATATTAGGCCGCTTCCTTCATTCTTGTTGTTTTCATGTTTGCCCGCACTTACAATTTCAATCAGTGCAATGGCGTAATTCAACTCTTACCTACATTTTTAATATTTTTTATGTCATTATAACAAAGTTCTTTACTGAAGGTTTTAGGTTTCTTTTTCCTTGTGGCTGAAAACAGTACCGATCAGGGAACCAAAACATTTTTTTTTTCTGTTCAGTTTTTCAGTTATCTTTTTAATGAATGAATGGCTCATGAGCTATCAGTTCATAATTTTTCTGCCCAATCCGATGAGTACCACAAAGATACCCACCGACCACCTTTCTTGTGTCAAACAGTTACAAGGGCAGAAAAGTCTCAGGGTTTTACACGGCCTTGAATTCTTTGAAAAGTCTTAAATTTGAAAACTGAAAATTCAAGGCTTGAAAAACCTTGAAAATTTGAATTTTTGTTGTCGCAGCCTTGAAATGGCCTTGAATTTTGTGAGTATACTTAGTTTGGAATAAGGTTAATATAGTTCAGGTTAATTTAGGTATAGAATTAAATAAATGACTAGAATAGTTTGTTAGTCAAATCAATTTCTTGTGTGAACGATTCTGCCCCCATTTTTGGACTGGACACATGAAAGACAGCTGCCATGCAGTTCAAGAAATTCGTGCCGGAAGGAGTATTCCACTCGCTGTTAGGTGTTGTATTCCTCCTCCGTCTTTGTCCTTTGGTGGGAACATGGATTTATATACTAAATACAGATGCAAACCTATTTACGTTGCCTTTTGGACTTATATGTCAGACTGCCTGAGCGGGGAATCGAACCCAGGACCTTGGCCTTTGATTTCAAAGGTCCTGGGTTCGATTCTCCGCTCAGGCAGTCTGACATATAAGTCCAAAAGGCAACGTAAATAGGTTTGCATCTGTATTTAGTTATTTCTTGTGAGCCTTTGGCTTTTCCGTCCTTAATTTGTATACTACCACACGGTAGGGGGGATCAATGTTTCTTTGTTTGTTTATTGAGAGCTAAATGGACTTACAAGTCATATGCTCTATATTACAAACTAACTTAAAAACTAACTGAACCTTAAGCTTAAAACCTACACAAATCTCCTGGAAGATCAAATTGGACAGGCCACTAGGGCAAAAAAAAACAAGCTTACAAAAGTACTAACTATTAGGAACCTTTTAGCAGAAACCACAAATGCATAGACCCAGACACAGACACCAATAAGGGAGCGTGGAGCATAGGGCAAAAGAGATCTGGAGGAACATTAGGTAAACCGTCGAGTTGCCGTGCAAAAGCCGATGGTCTTGCGCAGGTGGCTGATACCAGGTACAGAATGCGGGGAAACACCAAGGGCCACACTCAAGGGGTCGACCCCGTCACAGTGGATAAAGTGGATCAATGGATCAATCGACCAGTGGATCAATGTTCACATTCGTAACAATAGTTTAGCTTCGTACTGCAAACTGAAACTACGTAAATGTTAAAGAAACTTATATCGCAATAGAGACAAAACTTAGAACAGGATGGTGCCAACATTGACATCTGTCAAAATTATGGAATATAAAAGGTAATTCTGATAACTGACTGCAAACAGCCTTGAAATTAGCATATGGGTTAGCCTTGAAGAGTGTAGAAAAGGCCTTGAAATTAGTTTTGTCTGTTGCGTGCGAACCCTGAGTCCTGTATCGGCCGATGTACCGGCGTAATGCAAAAAAAAATTCTAAAGGATTCTTGCATAACCAGAAAAAAGAAGTACTGATTCCTCAGCTACCTTTTTTTTAGCACCGTTGATGCCCTGTAAGTATTTGCGCAAATTGGGGGGCTTAACGGATTCCCAACGTCACATTTCATTCACAGTGTGTCGCGGGGATTGCGCAGTTCCCCCAATTTGGGTCACATGAAAACGGATTTATTTCGTTCTTCTAGTCAGTTTGTTATCCATGCACGTCCCACCGTAAACCTAAGGATAATGAAATTAAGAAGGGCCAACAACTCTGTTTCTCAGTAATTGCATCGGGGGCAACAAAACGAGGTACACGCTTGGTGCCTCACAATCCATTAAGTCTCTTAGCCACCGTAACTTACCCTTTCTTCCCGCTGAAAAGAAGTCAAGCAGGGGTGTGCGTTTGATAAAATTGTGGCTAGGGAATCAAACCTACGCAAGTACTTTTTTTTAAAACCATAAAGCGAGTCTTAAGGTAAAATCAACACCTGGTTATTTCTTAAAAGCTAAGAGTGATAGGGTACAGCAGCGTCTGAATAACCCGATTTAATTATGGTCATCGTTGCACCAGTTGTTTGAAGAAGCTGAGCTAGACAGTGCCTGGAAAGGGAACCCTGCCGGCCACGTATTAAGACATAACCTACAACCAGGCTCCTTCGGTGACTATGGGTTGTGTATTAAGGCCTATTCTAGACATTGTCTTGGCTTCTTGCAATGATGTGAGAAGGTTTCTCGGTTCGAATCCTCGTGTTTACATCTTCTGTTATTAGACTTCTTTCGGCTTTTTTTTTTACGTTTACAGAGGTTTAAAGGTGAAGTGGTATTTATAAGGGCATTAGTTTGCTTTGACGACGTTAGGCTCCAAGAAATTTATCGAAAAAATAAATTAAAAAAGTGAATAACTTAAATTCAGTCATTTTATAAAATTGCATTATCGTTAAAATTACTAGTTAAAATTGAATTTCCCTTTCACACAATAGTTTTTTTTTAATGAAATCTGCAATGAACGGAATCTGTAATAATCATACGTGATTCTGTTATACTTGACTTATATGCCATTGAGGCTGTTGACTCAAGTCAACTTGGTGCCAGGCCATTCTCCCGCCAATGTGTGGCGCAGCAGCAACCCAGACTACTGCACTGTGACTGAGGGTGGCGCTATTGACCTTGCTGTCGACGCGCCATTACGAATCAATCCCCCGTATCCCCCTCAACAGTTAATTATAGTGTCGTCACTGCTAAGAAAAAACTGTAGAGATTGCTTAATAAAGAAAACTTTTAATTAAGCAACAATTTTTTTAAACCCGAATGTTTTTTACTAGTCAGACCGTAATCTCTTCAATATTCTTAATCTTTAAATCAATATACGCAGCAGAGATGATGTTGGATAGAATGATGCCGCCTAAAACAGGGATAGTGATCATGAGCTTGAGGCTTTCGAATCCCGATCACATTATCTCAGTGAAATAATCAGTTATTTTCAGTGCAAGATTTTCACTGAAGTGCTATTGTTCTTGGCATTCTCCTTTATTTACCAGTTTATTCCCACAAGATAACTTTATAGGTATCCCTGATTATTGAAATAGAAAATCTCCTAAAGTGCTAACGCGGCCTCCACGAATTAAGTATCCATCAGAAATATTTTATTAGCAGTTTGTACACGTTAGCTAGAGGGTGCTACTATAATTTGTTCCATATTATGTTTGCAGGAAGCTGACTGTATGACACTACGTTTCCTTCCATTACGAGTGCAAAAAACACGTCAATATCCTACTCACAGACTCTAACAGTAACTGTGTGTAGAGCCTACATAAGTGTGATATCCACGCGTTTTTGCACTCGTAGTGCAAAGAAACGTGGCGTCATATATACAGTCAGTTCCTTGTAAACATAATGTGGAACAAACTATAGAATGGGAGGGGATTTAGGAAGGCTGTACTAAAAATGTTTATGGATGACCACTCACTAAACTACAAATTTTACACTAAACCAAACGTATTTTTAGACATTCTGTAAAGTGGCCTTAACTGCCTAATCATGTTAAGTAATTAAAAAAGTAACGCCATAGTCTACACAGCACCTATTCCTTTTTTTTTACTTAATTAAATTACGTCTGATGGGTACTGCATTTTAGAAATATTTTCTAAAAAAAAAAGTAATTCACACCTTGTTGAATACTTCCCTTGCTCGTGCATAACTTACGCTTCCAGGATACCCGCAATGAACTGTTAGGGCGCGTTTACGCAGCGACTCGCCTTTGCATTCTCGCAACTATAGAACTCGATCGCGTTGGCAAAGGTGACATTGCCATGGTAACAACGTTAAATGGATTAGCTAACTCCGACATCGTTTGAGTAAATACTTGCAGTCTTATAATCCGTGCCAATAATATAAAGAATTCCTCATGACGAAACAATTTTCCCAAACGCTTCTGAACTCACGTTATTTGCTGTTTTCGTTGCGAGGCGGCAGACATAAAACCGCCGCCATATTGGAATTTGAGGTGATTTCTAGCTTCTAGCTGCGAGAATGCAAAAGTGAGTGGTTGCACAAACGTGCCCTAACATCTTCTTTACGGCATCCACTATTCTGCAACAGAATGTAAGGATTACGCGGTGTATAGTTAGTTTAATAAATTTGGTGCATTTTCTCTGCATTTTCGTAACATTTTACGGCAGTTCAAAAATAAAAGATGTTGAAATTATTGCACACTTGTGACTGCACCAGCCTGATCAGCACAACGGTGATAATCGCGAGAAACCAACTACAAGAAAAAATGCCAGTTTAATCATTTTCGTCCAATACCAATTTGTGGTAATAACCTGAATATCATACTAGCCCTTTTTCTTCAGTATTTACGGCCGTATTCCCACAGGCCTATTGAAGGAGCCCTGATTACCGAAGTCTGATAAGTCTCTCCCTTTCTTCTGTGTGTATTAACTTATTCTTACAAAGTCTGAATGATAGAGAGAAAGGGACTCTACTCATTTTTCATAATTATAAATAATATCACAGCCTACACTGCACCTTTTATATATATATATAGACTATGTATATAATTTATTTTTTTACGGTAAACCTCGAATTACCGAGAAGCCATCACCGAAGACCTGTATAAAAGTGTGCAATAAAGTTTTTATTTCTTATTTTATTTTATGTACTTCGTGTCCTGAAAAAAAAACCTTGAAATACCGCGGTTACCAGCAAACTGGTACTGAAAGAAATGCGATGTCGAGGCCCCTTTACAGTGTCTTAACTGAATGGCAAAAGCCAGTGAATTCTTAATGATCTGTCTACCGTTAAAGAGTTCAGAATGACTTTTCGTTTGCTACGAAATTTATTTTGATTTTTTAAAGATATTTTTATTTATTTTTTCTCTCCACGAAATCCTTTTTTTTTTAATACATAGCTAAACATGAACGAAACATCCTGATAGGTATTAAACTAATGATCATAAAAAAAACTCGAATATCTCGTTCAATTAATACTTTCAAAATGTTCAACAAGTACCTGCCAAACTTTTCAAGTCGAAGGTGTAATTACTGTGTCAAAGCTGAATAAATTCTGTATTACCCCTGTTGAACAAGTTGTCTCGCTATGAATATATAGGGGTGTTTTATTTCTGTTCGTAAACACAACGCCAGACTTGCGTGTTTACGTTTTTCAAACAGTGTGCCAAACTTGTATGTTTTTACCTATTTCAAAGTTTTCGTTAATAATAGGCAGTCTAAATTTACTTATAGTTATACTGTAAAGCATAGTAATTGTTGATATTTTAAATTTCTCTTATGCATTTATGCTGTTTCGAGTGTCTTCACTGTGTACTGACTGACCTTTGCAGTCTTTTCAATTTTTCTGTTGAAAGTTTTCAATTTTTCTGCATATGATTTTTTAATAATTAATTTTACTTCCGTTTTGCAACACCACTTTCAACACCGGTGAATAAATTTTTTTACGAATTGTATCAGTTTTCGTTAAGAATCATCGCTAAACACAAAGAAAAGCAAAACGAAATGTTGTTCAAAGTGTTGCCCCTACCATTTTTACAAAAAAAATGTTGTGTCATTCTTGCATAATATAATATTTTTTTCCAGTTTTTTTCTTCTCCTGCCGTTGTTTGTTTTTATTATGTTTATTCTGCCGTTTATTTTCCAGTGGAAATTGTTACGACTCGTCATGCTTCTGCTGCAGCTGTTAAAACGTCTTGCGCAACGCCAGTCAACTTTGTAAAACATTCTTGCTCTTGCTTTAAATAACCTACTGACGTGGTGCGACGAACTGTCTAAAAAAAAAAAACTTAAATGCCAACAGCCACGGTAATAAGAGTAATAAAAAACTGAAAAATGTAAAAAGTCCATTCAAAAATTTGTAAACTGCATTAAAACCCGTGTCTGGTAAAAACTGCATAAGGTTAGATTTAAAATCATTTTTTTTCCACTTAATTGTTTCTTTATTTAATTGTATCCAGAAGTCTCAAAGAGAAACTTGTATGGGTTACATCAAGTTGAAAATGAATTACCGTCTAATCATTTTCACAATTAGGGAGAAAACAAAATGAATGTATAAAACAAAAAAAAGGAATCAAATTTTAAAGAACAAGAAAAAGATAATGAACACATAAAGACAAATTCTTCTCGATCAAACGTATTATAATAAAGTTCTTATTAAGATTAGTAATCGATCTGGTGTATGCTGGGGAAAAAATAAATGAATAAAATAAAATTACATTCTCGTAAGTTATAAGAAAAGAATAAATAGACACAAATCGATAATATAAAGGTAAAAACGGGTAATATAGGTAATGCATTGTATGATTTTCGCTGGTGGCTTCTTTCCTATTGACCTTTATATTATAAGAATAGTCCACAAGGAAGAAGTCGAATTAAAAAGAAAATTTAACAGAAGCCTTTTCTCGTTTGTAATTGCTTATTAGGAATATTAAATTCATCTGTTGCATGTCGAATAAATAAATAAATACATAAATAAATAAAAAAGTTACATTCCACAAGGTAAAGGGTAAACGAAGCAAGCAGTCTGCATTAAAGACTGTCCTTGTGAGGATTCACAATACACTAGTCTGAGAAAAAAAGAAAAGACAACTGCCCCGACTGGGACTCGAACCCAGGACCTCCCGTTTACTAGTCGGGCGCTCTA
>JAHWFP010106059.1:91390-111380 GCA_023313725.1 Lithobius niger
TCCCGTTTACTAGTCGGGCGCTCTAGTAAACGGGAAGTCCTGGGTTCGAGTCCCAGTCGGGGCAGTTGTCTTTTCTTTCTTTCTTGGACTAGTGTATTGTGAATCCTCACAAGGACAGTCTGTAATGCAGACTGCTTGCTTCGTTTAAGTTACATTCCCTTAAGTTATAAGACCAGACTAAATAGACACAGATCACTGTAAATTAAATAACGGTAATAAAATCAGAGCATTGTATGATATTCGCTGGTAATTTTCTATTTACCTGTATATTATAAGAATAGCTCACAAGGAAGACGTAACATTGAAAAGAAAATATAACAGAAGCCTGTGGAGCAAATTGGAAAAAAATTTGGAATAAAGTATTGATTTTTTGTTTCAGTTTGCTCCAGTTTGCTTTAGTTTGCTGCTATAGTTAACACACTTGCAAACCTGTAGGTGTTTTCCAAATACAAATAACTTCTGCAAAAACAACAGGTCATGGGAGAACCCCACAAACCACCCACACCCTGCCAGAAAAGTTAATTTTCGGAGTGTGGTTAATTCCGTCTAACGTATTTGGCCAGTATCGACCTTTGTTCGGCCAATTTCCTTTTAAAAACAACCCATGGGGAAGCCAATACTACCTCACAAGGTAGAACGTTCCACACACCCTCTACGCGGTTTGAAAAGCAAAACTTTCCAAAATCATACGAAATGGACTGGGTCACCAGTTTTAGCGCATGACCTCTAGTTTTGGATGACGCGCAAATAGAGAAGAAATGACCGTAATTAAAGTTACAATTATCATGTAAAAGGGAGTACGTCACAGTGGAATCATGTTTTAATCGCCGAAGGTCGAGGGAGTCAACTCCCAAAATACGAAGTCGTTTGGTATAGTCCATCCCAGAGAGGTCTAGAGGCCTAGCACAAATTTGGTAACCGAGCGTTGCACATCCTCAACATGATCAATAACCTTCATAAGATGAGGGGACCAGACTGGACACGCATGCTTCAAAATTGGCCGTAAAAAACGCAAAAGAAAGCTTTTTTTTTTTTTTAAAGAAATGCGTGGTGTGAAGCAGAGAAACAGGGCTTGTCATAATGAGTTGGTAGCTGTCTGTCTGTTCCATGGAAACTTATAGCCTATTAGTCTACTTATTTTAAGTTTTCACACACGCATTCTATGCCGATGGATTTCAGATAATATGCTCAATTTTGGTATGCTCAATCACAAATATCAAAATTACATAAATATCAAGATTACCCAGATATCAACTATTAATGGAAATTAGGCAGAAATGAATGTACAACTAAAAAAACTAACTGAAAACGTTCTCATCATATTTTTCAGTTAATGCTTGATGCCATTGATAACGAATTCGCCCAATATGCCACCTGTATAGCTATTTACCTTTTCGGTTTGTATTTCTAAATCTAATAATTTTGGAATTAATGATGTCCTTATATTTTATTACTATTAGTAGCAGTTGAAACGGTTAATTTTACACTATTTCGTTTTAAAAAATCACTTTTATCGGCAATATTCTTGTACGACTTTATCCGTACAAAACAGGTGTGAATCGCACTCACTTTTTAGTGAAAGCTTGTGTAGGCAGGATAAAGCTTTTGGGCTTACTTTTCATTAATCTCTGCAAAAACTTTGCACAATCACAAGAATACCGGTACATTTGTACAGTTCCGGGAAGAAGTTGCAGGAAATTATGTGACTCTGAACGAAAATATTGGTATCTCGAAACTACTGGACAGAATTGAATGAAACAAAAACTGGGTTGCGTATTATGATATCAGCTATATTTCTATACGTATTACATGTAATGGTAAGCAGCCAAATATAATTGGCCGAGCGAGCAGCACGAGTTGATAACTAATAATATAACTTATAAATTACTGGATAGAATTGAATAAAACAAAAACTGGATTGATTGTTATGATATATGCTATATTTCTACACGCATATATATGCATATAAATGTAATATACAATTCAGTCTTTATTTCATGAAAATCCTTCAACAGGTTTATGAGATATCATCGGATATCATTAAGTTTTTTCTCGCTCGGCCAATTATTTTCAGTCAGTTAACGTAGTATTTAATAAGGGTAGAACTGCAGTAGACAATCTAATAAGTAGTTCAGTTTTTGTTTCATGAAAATTCGTCTAGTAGTTTTCGAGATAACAGATTTTCTCCATGGTTGTTATTACGACCCTCGATATAACGAAAAGGGGCGTTTTTTTTGTTTGTTTTACCGGAACTGTACAGTAACCTTCGTGGGAGTGATTTTGCTGACGGATTTGTTTCACATTAAATTTTTTTTTCATACATTTTTCGCAAAGACGTACTCTTACGGTGCGCGAGTTTAAATTCTGATTTAAAGCTTCATCATCTTTAAAACTTTTAACCACAACATGTTTTTTGACATCAAAGACGACGACGCTTCATCGCAACACGCACTGTTTTTCTCTCCATCTTTTTTCTCTCTCTCTGTAAATAAATGACATTAATGATGACAAAATTTGGTGCCTGGGTTTAATTTCCAAGAAATAAAGTTGGCAAACGGCGCGGCATCAAACTAATTTCGCAACAACATAATTAATGACGCCGGTGCCATTACGGATTCAGCGTATTTACACGTCGTTTCTGTACCGAGAGTGTTTAGTGTGGCGCACTTGACTCGTTTAAGTGTGCACTTTAAGTATCTATAAATGCTTTTCATTTAACGGGCTCTAAAATCCCGAAGATTCCGTTGTAGACGACGAAAAGAGGAAAATTGATTTCTGGGAATATAAGACTAAATAAGTTAACATCAAAATCTATAACCTGGATCCGTTGATTTTATATCGTTGGGTGCTCCTGGTATGTGTACCGAAAGCGCCGAATCACGACTGCAACCCGCTTTACTTAAAGCTTTCTTACATCAATATTAGATATCACATTAAAGTTTTTTTTTTTTTCCCCATTTCTTTACACATACAGTTTATCGTTGCTTTTACAGATTAGCAAACATTAAAAACCGAGACTAAACGAGCAAACAGTCTGCGTTAAAGTCTGACCTTGGGAGAATTAAATAGATAAACACAAATCTCTGTAACTTATATAAAGGAAAGAAGAAAACAAGCTAAACAGCGAAAATCATACACTACAAATAACGTAATGCAGTAAGCTACTTTTATGCACTTACGTTACGTCGGAGTGGCATGACCCGGATTCGAACTGGTAACCCAATTCGTCCTCAGATCACTGGCATAGCGCCTTTATCACCATGGCCACTCTTCCACTGGCTATTAAAAAAAAAATTTTTTATAAAGATTACTCACTGAACCCGTTACAAATTCACATCAGTGACTAGGGCTCCATTCGGCCGAGAATACTGGGGGTCATGGTAGTAGAAAAGGAATACAAATAAATACAACGGCTCAACGAAAGTTGAAATAAACAAACACAGATCGCTATAAATTATACAAAGGAAAGAGGAAAAACAAGCCAAACAGCGGAAAATCATACGCTAGAAATAAAGTATTGATCTGGGACAAATTGAGTAGCCATGCAGTTTGAATCCGGGTCATGCCACACCGACAAAATCTCAGTGCATAAAGGTGGCTTACTGCATGCACTACGTTATTTCCGTTTATAATTTTCGCGGTTTTGCTTTTTTTTTCTGCTTGACAAGCCCTATTTCTCTGCTTCACACCACGCATTTCTTTAAAAAAAAAGCTACCTTTTGCGTTTTTTGCGGCCATTTGGAGCATGCGTGTCCAGTCTGGTCCCCTCATCTTATGAAGTTCATTGATCACGTTGAGAATCTGTGCATCACGTCAAACTAATCTGAGAAAGAAAGAAACAACAACTGCACCGACTACAGTCCAACCCAGGACTTTCCACAAATTAGGCCGGGCAATCTAACCAATGCGCTACCGGGGTGGGTCCAGGGCTAAAATGGCTCCAGCCGAGCTCAGTAGCTGTTCAACCTTTCTCAGTGACGACCTAGAGGTCACAAACATACACAAGGAGGGAAAGCAACTCTACTTCTCGGCCTGTACACTAGAAATAATGCTATAGTAATAAATAAAGAATAAATCACACTGTAAAGGATAAACTAAACCAACAGTTTGCATTAAAGCCTGGCCTTGTCAGAATACAAGGAACACTAATCTAGAAAAATAAAGAAAAAACTAATGCCTCGACTCGGACTCGAACCCAGGACTTCCTACTAACTATAGGGCCGGTACTCTAACCACTGACATGACAAGATTTAGGTAGGGGTTTGAATAATATCTCTGTAATGTGTGGTGCAGTGGCAACCCGGACCACTGCACTGTGACTGAGGTTGGCGCTAATGACCAAGCTGTCGACGCGCCATTAAGCCTCACCCCCCCCCCTCTAACCACTGCGCTACCGTGGCGGAACCTGACTACGGGTTCCAGCCGAGAATCGTAGCTGTTCCTTCTCTCTCACTAGTAAGGTCACAGACATACACAAGGAGGGAAAGCAACTTTGGTTCTTAGCCTCCATACAAGGCCAGGCTTTAATGCAGGTTGTCTGCTTCGTTCCCTTAACTCTGTGATTTATTCTTTATTTAACCAGACTAAAAAAAATTTTTTAATAAAAAAGGAAAATAAATAAAATAATCTCATAAGTTCATAATCTTCATTCTGATTAGCATACTGGGGAGGAAGAGAGGAGAGAGGTTTACAATCTTCTTACATTATAAACCAAAGTCTCACAGCAGAAATGAAGCAACCGCAACGACCCCCGGAAGGGGAACAATGAAAACGTGCGAGTATGTCAATTCTTTGGCTTGAAGTTGAAACTGGGACGTGGTTGCCCGGAAAAGAAGTTGAAATTGGCACATTGTTGCCTCGACTAACAATTTGCTCTAACAATTATCCTTCTGACCAAACACCGTGGTAATGACGTCATGCACAACTACGTATAGCAAAGAGGAGGAAGGGAAGGAAACCAAGAGGAGAAACAGAAGACGGGATAAAAGGAGGAGGGGAGAGGGGAGGGAGAGTATTGGCGGAAAGGGGGAGTGTTACACAAACAAAAATAACGATCAGGCAGCACCGAGCAAATATTGGGAAACAACCACGGGTCAAACAAATCCCCGGGCGAAGCTGGCTACGATGCTAGTAATACTCACAAACCAATAATGCATTTCAAATAGAGCTTTATCACCTTCAAAAGTAATGATAGTGTGTTAAAATAGTTAAGATTGGGAGGTGGAAAAACGTATTTTATTGAAGCACAGTGCGAATAAAGGTGCTTCACTTCCTGTGCTGATATCCATCCAGTGCTGAAATTAAGGGGGGTGCAAAAGGTGTAAGACACCAGGGCCCAGGCGGCAAAGCAGGGAGCACAAATTTTTACCTAAAACTACTATAAAATAGGCCACAATCATGACCACCAAAAATTGTGTCGTTTTTTTGAGGGGACCTACATTTGATCTTTGCACGCACCTCCCCCCCCTCCCACTTTGAAAAACGCCAGCTGCGGCACTGTATCCATCTGCCGGTCTCTATTAACGATAACTTTTGAACCCATCACCCGTTAATTTAAAACTTTCCACAAGCATCTATGACGTTTTGTGGTTATGACACCTAAAAGGAAACCTAAAAGCACGTCCATCAAGTTTTTCAATTACTGGTTAGACAGATTTCCTTAAATAGACAAATTCAACTCATTCACCAACATTACAAGTCTTACATTGTATTTTGACTCTAAAACTATAACCACCGACCTCGGTGGTAAAAAAAAAATTCCATTTCGTTGTATTTTCATGCTCCGTTTTTTTAAGCTTCTGAGCAGATTGTAATTTTTAAAGAAGTGTTGATATAATAATCTTTACTATTGCATATATATAGAGTAGTGTATAATAACAGACAAGCAATTAAAATACTTAAGATTCGTTTTAAATTCGTTACAAATTCGTTTTAGCTACAAACAGATCACATAAACTTTAAAAAAAATGCTCAGTAGCCTAAGTACCCTAAGGTTGTTTAAATTGACAGATAAGTAAAACTTTAAAAAAAACTGACAAGCTTCTTCACAATATACGTTTTGAAAATTTAGATATCATAAGCCCAATTTAAAACTTTTTGTAAAACAACAATTACTTAAGAACAGTGAGGGCGCGTTTCTGCAACGACTCGCAGCTATAGAAGCTAGAAATTGTTAAAATTCCAACATGGCGGAAGTTGTAGTTCTGCGGGCCTCGCAGCAAAAACAGTTAATAATGTGAGTTTAAGCGACTGGGAAAATTATTTCGTCAATCGGAATTCTTTATCTTATTGTCACGGATTATAAGACTGCGAGCATTTACTCAAACGATGTCGGGTTTAGCTAATAAAGGTAGCGTTATTACCAGGGCAACGATACCTTTGCCATCGCGATTAAATTCTAGCTTCCAGGTGCAAAGGCAAGTCATTGCATAAACGGGCCCTAACGTAGGTGTACCCTTATCATAGAGAGTATATATAATTCTTCAATAGTACACTCTATTCATTAACGAACTGTCTTATACCGGCGCTGTTGGCATAACAAACTGCCTGGTTGACATGGCAGCTAATTCGCATTAAAAAAAAAAAGAAAGAGTTATAGTTCGCCGTTCTCCAATTAGCGCTTCGCTTGTTCGCGTCCTAATATTAATTTTCGCTCATAAGTTATAATTATTTTCAGGTTGCCAGAGATTCGACAAGAACTTCTGGCGCTGTAGCACTGCTGGCTTTAACTCATGTTTGATTTTTGGAGAAAAAACAATATGCTCTGGCTCGCTTATAGAGAACTGGTATTGAATAAATCTTGCTTAAAGCAGCCCGCCTAGGCCTGCTTGCGCAAACTAAAATTCTAAAGAAATTCTTATGGCAAGGATATTTGGCGGTAACACAATTTACCGTACTAGTCTGGAAATATTTAAACAGAATTAACTTTTCATCAAGTCATTTTAAACTAAGTCTGTAACCATAAGTACCACCTCAAAGGGTTAATTAAGAAAACCTATTATCATTTTCTTATTTTTTTACATTTCTCCAAAGCAAGCCATGGTATCATTTAGCTCATGCGAATATTTGTCTTTAGTTGTAAATGCAGTTCACTCAGTATTATATTAGAAACATTTACAGCCACTGGCAACAGTAAAGATGCAAAAAAAAAAAAATTATCCACATTTAAAATCATGCTACCGCAAAACATGCTAATTATAGCAGTTTTGTAATGTTATTGTCGTATCCATCAGAATTATCCATTATCTGGAACAGTGGGTGTTACAGTGGAAAACAGTTACTAAATAAAGCCATTATTTATTTATTCATAATCCAGAGCAGGCGAATACTGTTAAATACTAGAACATGATGAAGAATGGTGAAGATGTTAAATGGAGTGCGTCGAAATTTAAAATTGCTTAAATCTGTGGCTGCGATGCGTTTCTAATATAATATTTATGTTGCGCTTTAAAAAAATGGCAGAGAAACTTCAGAATAACCACGTAATGTTATGAGCATGTGCATAGTTTTAAAGCCGTTCGCAATTTCAAACTGCAGCTGCTAAAAAAAGCCTTCAGTTATTTACGATTCTGTGCACAAATCTTGGCAAGCTAACTGCACCCACTATTCACTTTCAGTAGAATTTTTACAGCCTGTTGCTTTTCTCACGCTACTCGCACAACTGGCATATTTTGAAAGTTAATTTATTATGTTGAATTGAGTGTAAGGCACATTATGATGAATTTGGTATTGGGTAAACTTGCCTTGATTAGCATTAGAATTGACACGGCGAGCATTGCACTCCAACCATATCACGTTCCAAGCCCGTACTAGCCATTGGCTCTAGAATCTACGCACTGAAGTAGAAAACATGCAATGGGTTTAAAATATGCATGTCATTTTCAGGAAGGTGATTTTATTCTGTTGTTGTTTTTTTCCCATGGAAAGGAGGAGTTGTTATACCATTTCCTTGTCTATTTAAGCTGTTAAAGATGTGGACCAAATTTCAAAGTTTAATTCGTCAAAATTAGAAGAGTTACAATGTGGAAACCAGTATCAAACTCGTTTAACTCAAAGGTTTTCATGTTGTGCAGGATAACTACATGTTGGAAATTAACGATTATCTTTCAGGCTTTCTAACTAAATGTAGTCATTATTTTAGTTTCAATAATAATCTTGTTGAGATGTAAATTGTTGCCGAATGTAAGTTGCTGCCGGATTTCTTTAAGCACCATATGACCTATTCAACCCGAAACCATGAGAAATGAATTGCGCACATTGTACATTATTCCAATTATGTAAACTAGGCCTACCATGCGTAAGCCCAAGCAAAAAGTTATAGTTTCATTAACACAATACGAAAGAAAAACTCCGTAACACCATTTTGCAGCTGCCCGACAAGAAACAAAAAGCCTGTACGCTTGGCTTGAAACGTGGTTGTCTTGGAGTGCCGTGCACACTGTTTATTGCGTTTGCCCGCCCTTCGAATGTCGACAGTGCAACCGACAGTTCGCCCTTTGCGCTTTTCAGTGCCGCCAAAGATCACGCCGTTTTCGTTTCAAGAAGAGCTTTTGCGCGAGGGCATGCGAGCGAGGCTGCAGTGCGTAGTAAGCGAGGGGGACCTGCCCTTGACCATCGAGTGGCTAAAGGACGGCCGACCTATCCCCGCTGAGCTGGGCGTCACCGTGCGCGAGCTCGACGAAGTGTCTAGCATTCTTGCCATCAGCAGCGTGGCCCCGCGCCATAATGGTAACTACACGTGCGTGGCGACCAACGACGCAGCCGCCGCGAGCCACACCGCAGCGCTCTTTGTCAACGGTAAATGTGATTTACGCCCCCTGTTGTGTATTTCCTTCCAGTTCCACCAAAGATAATCCCGTTCGCGTTCCTAGACGATCAGTTCTACAAAGGCATGCGTGCTCACGTGACGTGCGCCGTCAGTCAGGGAGACCTGCCCATAGCGTTCCGCTGGCTGAAAGACGGCAGGGACATCCCACCGTCCCTGGGCGTATTGACGCGAAATTACGATCAGCACGCCAACTCCCTTACAATTGAAAATGTGAGCTCTGAGCACACGGGTAACTACACGTGCGAGGCCGACAATGCTGCAGCCACGGTCCAGTTTACGGCGCAGCTATTAGTGCATGGTAATTCACTGGTATTGTTTACTAAGCCTGCCATATACTGTAGAGTGCCCTCTGGGGCCTAGCAAAACAACCTCAAGTAGGCCTTGTTGTGCAGTGCTATATACCCCTTCATGTAAAAGTCAAATGAGTCTTCCCTACCACCAACCAACCACCATGCAACTTAGACAGCTACCTCCAGTATGATACTAGCATTAAAAATCCTCTAGACTCGTGATACGTATCACGAATAGGCAACTGTAGTCTTTCTAATGTAGTATTTTTAATGTAGTCCTAACAGTAGACCCAATATAGGCTGTTATAGTGTAGCTTATTTGCTGAATTTATACATGTGTGTTAAAACTTGTATTGTGTTACTGACACCCTGCCAATGTTGTTGTGTTAACAGATGCTCGCACAGACAGTTAATTGAAGCCTTTTAAATATTATTGACTGTTCTCATGTTGACAATGTGGTGACGCTGTTTGAAGAGTTGATTTATTCATGTCCCCCAATTTACGACCATTAAAATTATATACGCACCACAAATATTTGTTTTGAAAATATATCTATATCTATATAAATTATTATTAACCGCAGCTAACAAGTACTAATGCTAACAGGTACTAATCTTATATGCTACCAGACCTTAAACGATTACATATATCCTCTAAAGAAAAAGTTTAAACGTTTAAAGCATCAACAATAACAAAGGAAAAGAGAATATATACAAAAAAAAAAAGAAAAATGAAAACAAAACAATCTAACGCTGGGTTAAGCTGCGAAATCTACCCAACCCCTCCCTTTGTTCGTCAAGTTTTACAGGACCTGTCTCACCAAAACCAACCCTTCAAGAGCGTTGTCCCGCAGTCCGCGACTTCGCAGCATTTTAGCTGATGATGCCTGCGTCACGCATATAGCAATGGAAGTACCATAGTAAAGTGCCAGCACGTTTGTGCGTTGCTATCACATGCAAAAGCAGTATGAGCCCGTGCGCTTGGACGTTGTCTTATATGCCTTATATATTTATTTCTATATATTTTTTTCCCAATTTATTACACCGCGACTGCCTAGTGTATTGATCGTTTAAAAAAAAAGAGATGACAATTGATGATATTAACATAGTATTTTTGTGTGGCCATTCTGCTTTTAGTTCCATTTTTCCGTAAAATATGTTTAAAGAGAACTTAAAAACATTCACTCCTGCTTAGTTTTCCATTTATCATTTCTTTCATTTCCATTATTTTCTTCACTCCGCTTTACCTTCAAACGATGACGTAGATGCCAACTGCCCTCCATTCCAAAAAAAAAAATGTCGTGCTGCTAAGTTTAAAAGAAAAAAGAGCAAAACTCTAGCCAAGTGTCTTGCACGTTTGACGTCTTTTATCAACTGCCTTTCACTTTCAGTCGCCCCAAAGATCATCCCATTTTCGTTTCAAGACGAGCATTTATTTGAAGGGGTGCTCGCACGCATTTCTTGCGTCGTATATCAGGGCGATCTTCCCTTGACAATCGTCTGGATGAAAGATGGCCGCCCTATCTCGTCCGATCTCGGCATCACGAGACGAGACATTGACGACTATTCCAGCATTCTGACAATCGAAAAGGTTCAAACCAAACACAATGGCAACTACACTTGCGTTGTAAGCAACGATGCCGCAACGGTAAACTATACTGCACAGTTAACCGTCTACGGTAAATAATTATCTACGTAAATATGTATATCTATATATATACCTTTTTAGTTGTTCTTTGGCTTTGTTTTTCATTTTTGGGTATATACAATCTGCAGTCTTATATTATTGTTTTTCATTTTTTTTTTTTAATATTTGTGTTCTACTCTTTATTTACTATCTCTGTTCTTTGGTTTCTTGTTTAGTTTCTGGCCCGTATCTGCTGTTATAATTTGTGCTCTATAGAAATATAATCTCCAAACACTTCCAATCTTTTCCCTTCTTTTTCCAACCTTTCACTTTTTATCAAAACCAACTGTCTTGCACCGTTGAATTCTCTTCCAGTCCCCCCAAAGATCGTCCCGTTCTCGTTCCAAGACGAACATTTGTTCGAAGGAATGCTCGTTCGAGTCTCTTGTGTTATAAGTCGAGGTGATCTACCTTTGAGCATTTCTTGGGAAAGAGACGGTAGCCCCATTCCCCAGGCCCCTGGCATAACGGTCCGAGCCTTTGACGAATACTCCAGCATACTCTCCATTGACCCTGTGCTACCCCACCACAGTGGCAACTACACTTGTATTGCCCGCAATGCCGCCGGTTCCGCCACCTACACTACCCAACTCCTGGTTAACGGTAAATGGACCAGACCACCCTTCTTAACCCAGCCACCAAACCACTACCACCATCACCACCATTTTATACAACCAACCAACCTATCCACCACCATTCAAACAGCTGCATTATCTCATTATCTGCTCACCTTACCATTCAATACTTATTCACCCAAATATCCTCGCTATTAACATATTACGCAATCCTTAGCTGCTAATACCTGCCTAGAAATATTCTAAGAAAGAACGGAGAAAAATCAAAACGAGAATAACCATACACGGTTAAATTTAGTATCACTGCATCTGAATGCTAAGTAGACGTAAAATTTCGTACTTATAAAATATGGCGACACATATTGTAAAACCTGAAATAACCACAATTTTATATAAAAAAAAGCAAATGACGCATTCGGTTTTATTCTTCTTCTGTAGTAAAACTCTAAAACTGTTTACATTACTAAACACAGTAAAAAAAACAACGTAAAAGCTAACATGTATAGCATGTACATAATTTGGAAAATAAGAATGTACAACTCCACCAAGTTAGTGATGGAGTTTTTACATTACATTAATACTAAAATAAACTTTTCACTTAAAAACCTCAACATTCACATCAATGATTAGAAATACAAATCTATTAATTCGACTAACAATTGCTGGATAAACCAAAAATATGGTGAATAACTTAAACATAAACTTAAATGCAGTGGTACTAAATGTAGCTTGTCGTATCTAATCGTTGCGACAACAACGTGTTATGAATGAGCAAACTATTTGATTTTTAGTTCCAACCGTTAACTTGACCTTAACGCTTCTCTCTAGTCCACCTAACTGCTTTTAGAAAAAAAAAACTCATTTCTAAAATACAAAACCAACTACACCTATATCCTTCCTCACTCGACACCCTCACTTTTCTTCTCTTTCTATAAATCACTTTATCAAATTTTTAATTTAGCACTCTAGTAACGTAGTGTAGCTATAACTTTTTATCAATTTTGTAACCGTATGCCTTGCACGTTACTTATTTTCATCATATACATACGCATGCTTTAAACGAAAAAAAGTTTCTGCATGGTTTCTTAAGCTTCCCATTCGTGTAACATTTACATAGTTTATATCTGAATTTTTTGTAAATATGTTTATTAAAACCCAAATAATGAAAGTAATAATTCTTCATCAGTATATGTCAGAATGAATTTGAATATTTTCAGAGCAACAATAATTACTGTATAAAATGTTATGTAGCTGTTTAATGTTATGTCAGTTCATCGAAAAATTATGTTGTAGCTTTTTCAGCTGAACTTAACAACAGTTTTTGTATTGCAATGCTTCAGTTCTTGAAGAACCAAAAAAAAATATAAAGAAAATTTAAAACAATTCATTATTTCGAAGTAATTCATTAACGCAAGATGACCGAACTTTTGCCTAAATTTCTAATAAAATTATACGAATACAATAAAAAAAAAAGACAATAACATTTGTATGAATTTAAATCGATGGACTACACCAATCAGCTTTTAAACCAAAAATCAAAATCAAAAATCAAAATCAAAATATACAGTACATAACTCAAAATACACACTTTTATTTTTATCTCTTTCTTCTTTAATCCTCAGCATGGTAAAACAATTGTTTACTTATTGACTACTGTATAATTGAATATAATAGAAGCTTCTGCTTACCAAAATATTAACATGCTTTCTGAATGTCATATCACTGAAGAGAGGGTATAATTTTTCTTGCACTAACTATGCTGTCTTTTAACTCGTATGTTAACGTAAAAGGCATTAAATGTTATATTAACGAAACTCTCTCTATCAATAAAAATAATATGCTGATTCCTGAATTAGACGTGCTATTGAACACACATAAAACTGGTTCGCGAATTGGATTTTGTAAAATTATTTTTACCGTGCAGTGAGACGTGTGCTTGTGAATAGAACTGATCGCTTTACATTTTTAGTTGAAATGGGAAAATGCTACTACATCTCGTGTGATTCAATGATGGCCATTTTTAAATACTGGCATGTATTTGGTTGTCGGTTTGGAACATGCCCGTGATAAGAGAGGCGATTTTTAATAAATAGCGATGCAGTAAAAAGTCGAAAGGGAATCATGGAGTGCAAGTGGAGGGATTTTTTTTTTTAATCAAGAACAGCTTCTACCTAATACACAAACAGTATAACGTATAAAATGCAGCACCGGAAGCTTGTTTCACCATTTTCGCCCTAAGCCACTACACGTCCATTTTTCACTCAATTTTTATTTTAATCACTTTCTGTTACAATTATTGTTAACATTTTAATAGTGTGAGAGATTCCCTTATTAGCTGTGTGATCTATACTGACTGTTCTGGATACCATCTCGGCCCCAGGCATGATACGAAATTTTGCGGTTTGAAGCTGTTGTCTCAGTTGTAGAGTGCTTTTAACGACTGCAATTTTTCTGCAACCGTCGTATTTATTGTTCAAGTACTTTTTACTACTAAAGGATTGATTCTTAATTTTCAATTTAAAACGTCCAGTCAGGTTCAAAATTGAGCCGGTGCTTCTAACATAGTTACCGCAGTGACAGTATCACCGACATTACCTGTTCAGTTAATGACATTCAAAGAAAGCATTGTTCAAAAGACTAAATGAAGATAAAGTACTGGAAGACAAACTGTTCTTTGTTGAAATAATGTAGGCCACGTCAGCAGAACGTGATGAATGCTCTGAGATAACAGTCCGCTCTGAAGAAACTGTACACGGAGAATACACATCACTGTGCACCAGCTTAGCATCCACATGATTTGTGTACGCGCAGAACACATTTCGTGTGCTTATTTACTGACAAATATACAAAATGCGAACTGTAAGTACTAAATCCGTGTGGAAACTGAGATGGCACAAAGTGATGTGTGCTACCACAACACAGTGTTTTCAGAGAGTACGTGTTCCAAAAGTGGTTTTCGCATTGAGTAAAACATCCTAATAACGACTGTAATTTTTACAATCAAATGATCAATTGTTTTATCATTGTCACTTCATCCTTTTTCTCTCTTTGAAGTGCATTTTTTACCTTTGGTCCTCTAATGACTCTTGTCTCGCCTCAAGTGCCTCCTCGGTGGATCATCGAACCCAAAGACTCTTCAGCGGTGCGTGGCGAAATTGCCATGTTGCACTGCCGAGCTGATGGATTCCCCCCACCTGAAATCTCCTGGATGAAGACAGATGGTAAGTCATTCGTTTTGGTTGTGCAAATATACCGTTGCTCATGCAGCGTGTGCAGTTGTCTGCATCACTGAACATTGAAATTAGTGTTGCATACATCGATGATCTATGGATATAAACAAGGGTCGTTTCTATGTTTTGTCATTTCTAAAGAGATGTAGTTTTAACAAACCTTATGCAAGGGTGTTCTCATGGTTTTGTTACGCCAAGGTTGTGAGAGTGGACGTGTGGTAATATTTTACTGACGAATTTGCTGTGGGCATTTTAATTAGTCCTTAGTTTTTCTAATTTCGGTTTTTCTGGTTTTAAAAACACATTTGAAAAATGTGCTTTGAAAGACAGTTTTTCAACTTTATGATCATTTCCTTACGGATTCATTTCAATAAGTATTAAAAAAAGTTCCGAGTAGACAATAGCTGAGCGACAGTTTGTCCAAAGTGATTGGATGAGAAAGTCTCTAGCCTGTGTCTATGTCAAAAAGCCAGTGATTTTTATGACCAAGTTTTATAACTTTTTAGGAGTTAATATACGACTTTGATTGCCTTCTTACCCTATACTTGCGTCGTACGAGGCTTCACCTGGTAGCATTCTTACAGGGTTATTTCTTGCCGAAATAGAAATTGGCTTCTCTAATTTTACAGCATCCAGCTTACTAATTGTAACTGTTACATTTGGTAAAAAGTGTGTCTGCTAAAACAATGTGTAAAGCCTAAAAAGTGCGCAACGTTGATACTTCAGTATGTACTGGACAAGTGCTTTTTAACTTCAATCTGTTAAAACAGAGTATCAGGAAATGATTTTCACTCACTTCGCGCTCTAAGTTAATGCATTCTATACAATCAAAGCGTGTTAAACGGGCGATGATTCTATCCTCCTGTTTGGAGTTTTTCAATTTTTGCAGGATAAGTTCTAGATTTGTGGTTTGGTTAACATCTTTGTATACAGTGTGGTGCAGTGGCATCCCGGACGACCACTGCACTGTGACTGAGGTTGGCGCTAATGACCTAGCTGTCGACACGGCATTAGGCCTCAAACCCCACCCATCAAAGAATTAATTGTAACTACTGCATAGAATTTTACAGCTAATTATCAGTTTGCCAAGCCATAAGTAAAAAATTTAGATCGCCTGGCAGAATAAACAATACACTAACCTTTGTGTGCAATGTATCCAACATCTCCTCTGGTTTCTCTACACTTTCATTAACATTACATGCCAATGATCCTGTTCCCACTACAGAAAGTTAAATGTTACTTTAGACCTAAAGGCTTACCGTGTTCTTTCGTTCACCGAATTTCGGCATGCAAAAACTTCAAACCATGAAATAAGGATGAAACCACAATATTGTAGATCTCCAGTTAAAGATGGTATATTAGGTTTCGAAACTAAGAATTGACGTCGAGAACTATTTTATCTCAGCAGTATTAAAGCACTTAATAATGATAAACCATAAGCTTAAATGACATCCAGAGTGCTTTACTTTTTCTCCCTAACCTTCTCCAGTCATAGGCGTCCTATAGTTCCTTAGCAGTAGTGAAATAAATACACAAACTAATGAGGACCAGGCACATTATGCCATTAGCGTCTTCATGTCACTCGAGAAGATTTCTGGGTGCTATCACAGTGGTCTGTAGTTGGTGACTGGGGCTTTTTGGACATAACCAGTGGTCAGCCTCTATGCTGAAGCCTCAGAGCCAGCTGTGGCAATGCGCCGTTAGCAGTTAGCTATTCAGTGTACTATGCAACCCCATGTTGTGTCATTCAGTACTTTGCCTATGGTTTTTAGGCGAGACTTGCGGAAGGCAGACACATGGTGGGTAAGGCTGATTTCCGTGAATGGCTCCAGTAGTCATGTGTGGAGATGGTCTTTGAAATTTTTTAAGGCTTGGGGAGATACACGTGGCCTCTTAGCGTATTCTACGTGGCATTTTCACATTCCGTCTGGCAGCCCAGTACACCAAATATCGGCGGCTTTTCATTAATACATCGAAGTCAGAAGTTGGCGTGGCATATGCTTGTGTGCATGAGGGAAGTAACTGTTTCCCATCACCTACTGTCTGCAATTCTGTGGTTTTGGAGGAGCTACTAGCACTCAGTCTGGCTGTTGAACGGATCTTTGACCTGCGGGACACTCATTTTTTCATCTTTAGTGATTCCATGAGTGCCATGGAGTCCTTGATGTCGTACAACCCTCGCAACCCCTTGACAGAGCGAATCCAAGCTCTACTTTCCCGCTTGCCTGGCCAACGTCAGACTATGATTTTCTGCTGGATCCTGGGCAGTGTTGGGGTAGCTGGGAATGAGCATACTGATGCGGTATCGAACGGGCCCTTTCTGATCCTCTCAATAACGATCTTATCCTTTTTCCCCACGACGCCTTTGTAACCCTACGTCTGAGGTTATATGCTTCTGGGTGAGCCATGTGGGACAAACTAGATGGCAATACGTTGTGGGCTATTACAGTCACTGTCCAGGCATGGCTCTCGGCTTGTTGCAGCAGTCGTTGAGAAGAGATGGCGTTGACCCATTTTCGTGTCTCATTGACCCAACCTTACTTCCTTTTGAAGAGGAGAGGAATATCCCAACTGAATGTTATTGGAGGTACCGGACACTTACAGTCTGCCAAGTGCTAGTTGACCATTTCGGTGGTGTTCATCGCCATTTCCAGCGCGTATCTAGATTTGGGGTTTGCCTAACATCTCTGTGATGTGTGGCATAGTGGTGACTTGCACCACTGCACTGTGACTGAAGTAGGTGCTAATGACCTAGCTGTCGATGTGCCATTAAGCCTCAATCCCCGGCACCTCCACAACAAACAAAGGCAAAATACGCGCCATTGAGTTTGGTTTTGCCATCGGGACCTTGATGACACTCGAATTCCTAAATGTAAAACCTTTATTGAGTGGTTGCAGAGTGCAGGTGGTTAGGCCTAAATTCTGTAAGGGACCCTTCCCTGCTTTTAATCTTGTCTCTAATAATTATGGACCACGAGATCAGGTAGGAGAAACAATTATGTGCGCTAAAGCTAACAATAAATGTCGAAAAACTTGCTTCAAATTATTTCGGATGTTGTTTCCCATCTTTTTTGGGTTCAGTGGGGGGGGGGGGAATAAATTAGCAAATGTCTGTCGTCTAGTTTTCTTCATTCGAATGATGAATGTATATTGATAAAAAAAGGCTTAAATTTAAACTAAACTTAAATTAGATTTTACAAATAAAATTAGTTTTAAATTTAAACTAAAATATTGTAAAACTAGTAATATTATAATTGAAAATAAACGTTGTTGGCAGTTGAGAATCTTCAGTAAGATTGAAAGAAAGTACTTGTTTAATCTTATTACGGTGATACGGGAAAGTTTTAATTTATATTGAATTCAGTCATGGTGATTGCAGGTAGTTAAATGGCTTAAATTTCCTTTTCAATTCCTTTTTCTGGCATCTATAATTGCTCTATTTGCGGGTGTTATGATGAAAAAGCCTAGTAAACAATCAGGGTCAAAGTGAATGCTTTTAATTTTGAAATAAATTTATAAACTTTTTACACTGTTTTTTTTTTCACAGACCTATTAGCTTTGTTATACTGACGATATTCTTTCCCTTAAAAACGATTTTTTTTTGTTATTTCTAGCAATTTACTGAAACGAACAAAAAAAAAAGAAGATAATAGTAGTATAAGGGTTGAGATATTTTTCCATTGTCGTTTTGTTATCTCAGCTGCCAAAGGAACAAAATTAAAAAAAAAATTTAAAAAAATCAGCCAAGAACTCAGCAGCAGAGCTTCTGTTGTGGTTCTTTCGACCAGGAGTTGATACCGATCTGTCATCGGCATCTTGAGTTTGACAGCAAGTATAGAAATACCACTTGAGCGAACCAGTCAACTCCAATCGATGAGTTTCAATCCGACGTGTGGCCACGGTGCACCCTTCATCCATAATTCAAAAGCAAGAAATAAAAAAAAAAATATCGTAGTTCCGTGGAGGAAGAGGCCATGCGAGAATGATGAAAAGCCAGCCGACCATCTTGAAAGCAAACAGATCCTCAAATAAATACTCATGAATACGAATGAAAACTTGAAAAAGAAATAGAAAAAAAATATATATATATACGGACGAACAGAATCCTGGCGATTGTAACCGACAGGGTCCGAGTTTAAGCTGTACGCTTGACAGTCGTTTGATTCCGGGCAATAAAATACTGCCGCATTATTATTTCTTTGTGTTATTGACTTATTCAGTACGGTATAGCCTTTTACTTTCCGACCAACACGAGGGGGATTTTCATAACAAATCAAGCGATTTAAGTGTCAATGAAATTTCAATTCTAATCAATAATAATTCGGAGTCTGAATTCTGTAAAACTTGTTTTTAAATTTATTGTGAGTATAAAATCAAAAACCTTTCTTAACGTTTACAAAGAAACGTTTTCAAAGATGTTTCCTTTCTTTAAAAAAAAAAAAAAACGACCTAGTCGGAATTACAACACGCACTAAACAACTAACTATAGTGTCCGCGGCCTATCTTAAATTTTCCGCTGAACGAACACAGATAATCGATTGTACGTTTTCAGTAGCAGAGTGCCTTGTTGATATCCAAGATGGTTACAAAAACAATGGCGGCCATCGATTAAAGCCACCCCATCCAGGAAGACGTAGCCGCTCACAAAATACTTGCAGGACTCAAGATACGCCGCACACACAATAACCAAGCCTTCAATGTAACAAAATAATCTTCCTAAACTTGATCGTGACATGCGGCAGCAGCAGGGGCAAGTTTAGAGGGTATTGTGTTAATGTGAGCAGACCGGAGCAAGAGGGAGGGGAAGGCGGCGGTTGCCCCGAAAGCCGAAATGGAAAAGGGCACCGAAGATGCTGCCCCCCCCCCCCTCCAAAGAAAATTGAAAAAAGCAGTTGAACATACAATTGGTCTTGAAAAATTAATTTGTGACTCGCAGCAAGAATTTATAGGGTTGGGGAAGAGCATTTATGACTGAGACCCAATACTGAAGCGTCTTGGATACTTTCGTATTACAGTAGTTCAGTCCTAATTTATAGAGGGCGCCATGTGTTTTATGTGGGAATTTCTACTCAGTTTTTAGCCTAAAATTAAACGAAACTAAACAAAACTAGCTCGTATTTAATTATTATTTACCCTAGCTTGGTTGTAATTTAGTTTACTTTAGATTTGGGCTGAAAAATGAGCAAAAATTACCATTTGGAACACGTGGCGCCCTCTGAAAACTCTAACGGAACTAATAGGGACGAATCTAACATGTTTCAATAGGGTCTTTTTAGAGTTAGAAATTCTCCTCCCAAACCCTATAAATTCTTGTTTACAGCAGTAGTTTATGATAGAGGTACCCTCTGACTGGTAAGAAAATTCACAAGAACATGGTCCGG
>JAHWFP010106059.1:111390-130846 GCA_023313725.1 Lithobius niger
TCATTTTGGGGTAGATTTGGGAAAAGGCACGTGAGAGGGGGAGGTTGCAATCCACTGTATAATAGCGATTAAGCGAGCACTCAATGAAGTACTGGCCACAAGCGCTCAAACGCCTTGCTCCGACACTGAATGTGCGATGCTTTGTGGATTGAGTTATGGTGTATTTTGGAGATTAGTATAATGTTTGTAATTTCGAATTGGTCGTTTACGTGGAGAGAGGAAGAAGGGAAAACCCGTTGAAAACGCTTCTTTAAAATTGTAAAACAGATGGGAAAGTTTTTTCATTTTTTAAAGACGAGTCAGGGAATAAAAGCCATCATCGGCAATTATACAGTAGAAATAATATAATATTGTACGCCATCTTTTTTTATTTACGTTTCATTAGACTGACAAGACTCTGATTCGAACGAGCAAAGTCCGTAACCGCAGTGACGTTTTAATTTGTATTCCCTGTTTTTTGTGTATGGCCGAGACCTTTCGGCCGTAAAGACGGAAAGCCAAAGGCTCAACAAGAGTTACACAAATATAGATTCAAACCTATTTAGGTTGCCTTTTGGGCTTATATGTCAGACTGCCTGACTGAGTAATCGAACCTACGACCTTTGGAACCCAGACCGAGGTCCTACCGCTGAGCCATACTGACACGGCCTTAAAAGGAAACGTACAGATGTAGCATTTAACGCATGCTTATATACATATAAACACACACTTTCCATTCGCCACTCTCCAAGTGAAACGAATGGAACGCTTAATCGTGAAATAAGGATAGGACGGAAGGCCAAAGGCTCAACAACAGTTAAATTACGGATGGAAACCTATTTACGTTGCCTTTTGAACTTATGTCAAGCTACCCGAGCGGGGAAATCGAACCCACGACCTCTGAAACCAAAGGCCGAGATCCTACCGCTGGGCTAAACTGACACGGCCTTTTTTTCGGTCTAATGGCCGTTTGGTCACGGTAGTGGCCTCAGTAATAGATACAGTTACTTATCTTTATGCCAGTGGATAAATGGCAATATCTACAGATGGTGGGGCATTGATCTGGTGATGGAATGGTTCTCACTTCTCTCGAGTCCGGGTCGCGTGGCTGGAATAAAACGTAAGTAAATTAAAGGCACATACCTCCCTCCGGTACAATAGTTTCACTCGATACATTACCGGAAATAGTTTTATATAAACTGATTTACCTTTCATTTGCTGGTTTAAGAGTACAATGCCGATGTCAGATGTGGCGCGCGAATGTTATTAACTTTGTTTTAGACCAATCGGTCCGTTCGGTCCGTAACTCCCGCCACGCATCGCTAGCAAGCCTCTGCTTGCCCAAAGAGCAATGCGCGCTGCGGTCGTGCGCACGACGTATGATTAAAGCGGCCAGGATGGTGGGATTTACGTGCCTTTAAGGTGGCTTATTGTACTAATATATTATTATCTAGTGTATGAATTTTGCTGACGGGTAATTTCCGACTTATCCTTACATTATTTGCAGTGATTTTTTAAACATAAAGGTGACATGTCGACACTACGAAATTCGGGGGGTGGGTGGGCGGTTTGAGGCTTTGTGGCACGTCGACAGCTAGGTCTTTAGGGCCAACGTCAATCACAGTGCAGTGGTCCGAGCTGCCACTGCGCCAAACAATACAGAGATGTTAAACAAACCCCATATACAGATCTTGTCATATACATGTGCCTCGTTCAAAAATTTTAAAAATCGTGGGTAGAAGGACAGACTCATCGCCCAAATTGACGCTTCGTGGAAGGTGGAAACGGCAACAATCACCATCAAGATGGATACAGTCAACTAAAGCACATGGTGGACCATAAGTAGCCGGCAATACCAATGACATTCAGGAAGGATGTCCCACCATAGAATGGCATTCTTACTTTTGGTTAACATAAATAACGATATTTCCGCCATCCCGTCTTCAAGGCATTAAATCTAGAACAACGTACAACAACAGTTCATGGCCAGCAGTACGTAAAATTCCAACTATAACAGTATAAAAATATAACGAAACTTTACATGAAAATGAAGGTGCATTAGCTTAACCCTTTAACAGAGTAACGTCGTCGTCGCCAAATTCACAGGAAGTCATAACGGCAATTAACCCCTTTAACTGCCAACGTGCCCCCAGACAGTCAAAAACGCGCGCCCAAGCTTTATGAGGGATCCCGGGGACCCGAGCACAGCGGGCAAGCACAGCCTAGTGGTTAGCGTCGTCGTCTCCAAACCAACCGAATGCCGGATGTAATCCCACGGCTGCCAGAACTCGAAAAAAAAACTTTCACAGAGGGTCATACCGGCAATTAAATCGTTAAGAATGGAGGTCTGCCATTTTACCGGAAGTTTGAGGGAAGCAGGTAAAATCGCGGTGCTCTAGTTTTATGCTAACGCACGATCTTTTTTATGGAAAGTTTTCCGTATATTTTTATACTGTTATCGTGTAATTTTACGTATTTGTGACTGTGAATTGCTGTGTGGTCTTCTATAGCGGTACTTCCTTGAAGACGGCCCTCATGAGAGGGCGGAAATATCGGGGTATGTTAAATTATAAAATGAATAGAATATGCATCAATAGTGTCCGAATGCCACTCTATGATGTCGATACGTTCTCAAAATTAGTTTGTGTGCATTATTTTTCATTTCCATTCATTTTATATCCGGCTTCTTGCTACTTTTTCACTTTATTATTTAGTCAAATTGAGAAGCTTGGTGGCACACGCAAATAAGCTCTGAATGATATAACTTATTTCATCGCTTAAAATTTAATTTTCGTAGTTGATTAAACAAAACTGTGTGTTCAGTGGCGTAACTAGGGTTTTGCACTGAGGGGGCGACACTAACCATTTAGCCGAATGGTATGCAGGGAAAAACCAATACAATCTAGGGGCTCAGGGGAAGTGCTGTGAGCTCCACAGCGGGGTCCGGCGCCCGGAAGCTGACGCATTTTTGCTCTTTTCAAGCCTTGTAAAGTGCCGTTGGAAACATTTTTATAAAATCAGTTTTGCTGACTGCATTATACGTATAAAAAAATGTGTAATGTCAAGTTCTCAGTTTTTCTTAGTAGATACTTATTTTTTTATAAATAAAAGGCGTCTTCAGGATAGTCAAGGTTTTGCCAGCTATGCAAAAAGTGACTTGGCCAATTTCCCGAATAAGCCTTAAAAATCTTACAGAGGGGGCGAATCGCCCCTCTGCCCCCCAATAGTTACGCCACTGTGTGTGTTGTTGCTGAAGGAAGCACTGCTCTGCTTAGTGACCTAGGAAGCTAAGTTGATAGGGCGGAATTAATTGTACTCGGGCTGAATTAAAGTAATTACAATAGTTATTCTTATGCAGAATTAAAGTAAAACAGCTAGCGCAATTTGTTCAAGTTGCCGCCACGGAGCATAAAATAATTTTAAAATAACTATTTTGTCCACCGAAGGGAATCATTACGATTGCTTTGTAGTGTTACTATAATAAAAGTAACTGCTTTTAAAAACAGTATATATTGTTGATGGACAGTTGTGAAGTAAATTTTTGTTAAATCCGGAATGATGTGATTGTAAGGAACGACTCCAAATACACCAATTATGCGTAATTAGCATGTTCGCCGTTCAAGAAGCTGACTGATACAATTTTGTGGCAGGTGCTCGAACGACAAGTCTGTGCACTTGGCTATACATAGAAGAATGCACGTTCCAAATGCTGAGTAAGGGCGAGTTTACGCAGCGCCTCGCCTTTGCATTCTCGCAGCTAGAACTCAATCGCGATGGCAAAGGTGACATTGCCATGGTAACAACGCTTCCCGGATTAGCTAAATCCGACATTGTTTGAGTAAATACTTGCAGTCTTATAATCCGTGCCAATAATATAAAGAATTCCTCATGACGAAACAATTCTCCCAAACGCTTCTGAACTCACGTTATTAGCTGTTTTCGTTGCGAGGCGGCAGACTTAAAACCGCCGCCATGTTGGAATTTGAGGTGATTTCTAGCTACTAGCTGCGAGAATGCAAAAGCGAGTGGTCGCGTAAACGTGTCCTAACTGTTGGCAGGCTTTTGGGCGCGAAAGTGTAAATAAACGGAGCGAGTTTTGCAGCAAAAAAGACAGAGTCTGAGATGACAGCGTGACGAACGGACGTTAATCGTAGACTGGGGTTGAACGTCAGGGCGCAGGGACGTGCACACAGAGGGGACGGGAGGAGCTCTACCCCCTGCCCTCATGGCAAGGTGCCCTTTTTCTGAAAAAAAGTGCTTTTTTCACCCGACATTCGCTGGAGCAGTGGAGTAAAACAGCCTAAAAAAGACAAAAAAGCGAGTAAAGCAGCATTTAACAAATTTATGCATTCATCTGCTCAGCCGGTAAAAGTTTGCAGTGGAGTATATACGGTGAAGGCTTGAAATTAGCAGCGACGAGGTCTACTATGTTAAACGGTGAATGCATCGACAATAGAAAGACGGCCAACGCAAAATAAGTGTCAAGTTACTAATGCTCGGGGCCCGTCCACATTTTTTTTCGTTTCTGAAGCAACCGGAGTGACAAGTCTTGATATTAAACACAGTAAATTGCGCAATGAACATGTATCAGCATGAAGGATGTTAATAAATTTTTCCAGAGTGCGGCAACGTTCGTCTAATGAGGCTGAATAATAATAAAAAAAAAATTAAAAAAGACTGAGAGAGAGATAGGGAGAGAGAGAGAGCAGGAAAAAAAATTGAAGCATTAAAAAAAATTGATTTGAATTTCTCGCCCGACGTAAAAATATTCATGGGGTCGATCTAATTTTACACATCAGGATTGCTAAGAGCGCGCGGGGCGTGCTTGTGCCAGAAAAGTTCATTAACAGACGATAGCTGAGATGTATAACTTCGGATATTTTTAGGGAACTGTGGGCGGAGGAATGGGGGAGCAAAATAGCATGATAGGCTCGTTAATCAAAAAAATGTTATGAAAAACCACCTGGATCATAACTGTCAAGATGCTCGGTGATAAGCCTCTCCGCCGCCCCTCATTTGAAATGTGTATTTTCACCACGTTCCGCACGTTATGATGGCATGGCCTAACTTATAATAAAAAATGGCAAAGAAAAAAATAAAGTCGTAAGATGAAAAAGGTCATTCGCCGACGTGACAGTAAATCTTGTCGTGGTCGCAAAAATCTGATTATAAATAGGCAAGAATTCATATCTTGGACCGACTGAACGGAGTTTTATGAGGCAGTAACCTCATCGAGGGGAAAAGCCAATGAAGTGGGCGACCATTCTTGCTTATTTCTGTGAGTTTTCCGTAGAAGTGTGCGCTGGAATTCAAAGTATGTAGACGACGATAAATAAGTTTGTTGCGCACGGTAATGCAACCGCCATTGCTACTGGATGGCCATGTTGGCAGAGTGGTGAGAGTTCCCATCCTGGATACAAGAGACAACCGAACAGTAAAAATTCCCTATCAAACATGCTGGCTGAGGTATAGCGTGAGAGACTGAACAATTCCTTATAGCAGCTGAAGAATTTACTTCTTGTTGTTTTTTTAATGCCGGATTGATGCTGAAAACTGTAGGTCGCTGATTTTGCATAAATGTAAGCGGTGTTGTGTACAGGAGTTCATGCGTGTTTCCGAAATAATTACTGAAGATTGGCCACAAATAAAATTAATCTGAAAACCCGCATTATTTATATTGCAGTCACCAAATCGCCTCCTCGAAGAATTGCACTAGTGTGTTGAGAAACCGACAGTTTCCAGATGCTTTATCAGATTATATGCCATTGAAAAATTTTAGCACACGTTGCTAATAAAACAATGATTATATTCTACTCAAAGTTGACATACAGTGAAAACAAACAAAAAATGCAAATCAGTACTGATGTCTAACGCAAAAACATAATCCATTACTAAAACGCAAACTAAAAACGAAACAATAAATTTGCACCATTGGAGATGAAAGTGGGGAGTCAAAATGGTTAAAAATTATTATTACTTTTCTGTAAGGTCGACATGAACAAATTCAAATTATTACCAGTAAACAACATTCCATAATATTGCATACTGGATGGCATTATCATCATGGCAATTTTAAGGTAAGCCGTAAATATCTATTAGATTATAAACAAGAAGGAAAGCCGACGGTTCAGCATGAGTTAAATAAATACAGATGCGCAACTATTTACGTTGCCTTTTGGACTTTCAGTTGTAGGACCTCAGCCTGTGGTTTCAACCCAGACCACTGCACTGTGACTTAGGTTGGCGCTAATGACTAAGCTGTCGACGCGCCATTAAGTATTGGACCTCAACCCCCCCCCCCTTTGGTTTCAAAGGTCGTGAGCTCGATTCCCCGCTCAGGCAGTCTGGCATACAAGTCCAAAGGCAACACAAATAGGTTTGCATCTGTATTTATTTATCTATTACATTCTCCGACAAAGCTTCGTTTTCACTGCAACCTGCAAACTTCGTTTTTATTGCAGCCTGCAAGCTTCGTTTTCATTGCAGCCTGCAAGCTTCGTTTTCATTGAAACCTATACAAGCTTCGTTTTCATTGCAGCCGGCTAAATGACACTGAATAAAATTTAGCCGCCTGTATGCGCTGCTATTTAATTTAATGCCTTCGTTTAACGTAGGGAATTAATTTTTGCCTAATGGACTGCTATCTTCGAACGATCGTCGCTGTGCTGCAATGCAATGTTGACTCAATAGACTTGGAAAAATGTTTTCACTTTTAATCACACAAAATTGAGAAAAGCTAAAATTAAAATAAATGTAGTTCACAAATGAAAAAGGAAAAATACCACGACCACTTTATATTTAATAAATAATTGGGATTTACAAATACAATTATGGAAGACATGGACGCCTTCGATTGGCAGATAACAACAACAAACCTTGCCATACTAGTATTTGATCTACTTGCCATTCACGCTGGAATGATGCTTCAAAATTAGGCCGCTGGTTTTGGATAAATGCTAGCAGAAAGAACAGCATGGTGTTGTTTATACAGGGTTTCGTGCATTTTTCGTAACAATTATTGAATATTGACTGCAAGTAAAAGCCGGTCACAACATGCATATTATACGAATTTACTTGTTTATTTTTAACGTTTATTTGTTAATTCAATGTAAATTACGAATTTTACTTGATACAATTGTTTAAAATGTACGAGGAGGGTTCCCACCAACCTGGAAAACTCAGGGAATTTAAAATTCATTTTAAACTCTGAGAAAACTCAGGAAATTCTTTGATTTTTCACAAAAATACTTGGAAAACTCGGGGGAAAAAAACAAAGCCACACTTTTTAAGTCTCGTCATAAGTGCATTAAACATATTTTGTTAAGACACTGTGTGGTAAAATAAAATGTATCCTTGTACTTCTTTCTGTGTTAATACCTAAAAGTTCATTAAATAGTGCTACTCTTTTGGACTAAGCAAGCCCTAAACACAAGTAAAACTGTTAAAAGGTGTGGAACAATTTTCTTCCTGAAATTTCGGTAAACATCCAGAAAATTGACCTCAGTTACTCTGGAAAACCTTTATAACTCAATGAAATATATTTCAGTATTTTGATGTGATTCCTGACGAGGTTGAGGTACATAGAAATCACTGTAGAGGGAAATCGTATGAAAGAAAATGAGAAAACGGTAGGAGATAAAATGAGGAGGTAATAATGTATGAGGTACAGGGAAAGTATACTGTAGGTTTTCATCTTTTAAATACAACGTAATGGCACTGTGAACTAAAAGCGTGCTCGTCGAGGCAAATAGCCGCTCAGTTTTTATTATTTTGTTCTGAGAGCTTGGTGAGGACTGTCAAATAGTAATTTTCACACTATCCCCTCTACGTCCCCTCTATTAGTGTGAGAAAATCTAGCATAAAATGAGAAAAAAATAGCCCTCTGGTAAACTACTACAATTAAAAAAAAAAAGATGGGCGCACTCTCTTCACATTTTTTTTGTAATATTTATATTTCAGTCTAGTTTCAAATAAATTGTTTTTTTTAAGATTACAGGTTAGTTTTAAAATTTTAATTAAGCGTCTAGGTTTGCCACCGAATGCTCTTCAGTAGGAGATTTCCAACTCATTTTTTCTTAAAACTTTGATATAAATCACGACTCAGACAGATGTGATAAAATAATGAAATTATAAAAGCTCCAGATTAAAAAAAAATATATATATAATAAAAAATAAACCTATTTTATAGTTTGTACTTTTAACTCATTTATTGGCTTGCGTTGGGAATTACGTCTAACAAAGGAATCCGTGGCTAAACCAGAACAATTTATGGAACTTGCGCAGACATGTAAACTAAACAAGCCAGCTGCATCTCACCGTAGTGTAGCTTCATAACAAATTATACCTTTAACTTTAATTTGTAAATAGTTCTTGTCAAAACTGGTGGGATTTTATGACGTGCTACAGTATTTTAAGGGCTTAGAGGCACAGTTCTTATAATACAGTATAAACTACTGACGTTTAGCTTCGTCACTGCGTGTATAGTTAATGATGAGATTCGTATCTGCCATTAGCTTTAGTTGCGATACTGGTATTAGCAATAAATCATTTAATGACAGTATTACAAGGCGCTAGCGCTCTGAGATGAAAAAAATGAATTTTCAATTTACCATGACATTCGAAACATGCGCACAGCCACCCCGACATTCAGCGCTCAGCGAACCCCTTATACAACATGTAACTTATATAACTCGTTATATAATTTACATTAGAGTACAGACGGTACCATTGTTTTAGAGTGAGTAAATGACAAAAAAATGTTATTACTTCTTTCCAGGCAATAAGGTTTCAAGAAAACGACGACAAAATGTTATAACATTTAGCCGTGAATAATGTTTGAAGTAACTGACGGCAAAATGTAATTAACATCTAGCCATGCAATAAAATTCAAGTAAATACAACATAACGCACATAATGTGTAGCTAAGCAATAGCGCTTTAAGTAAAAGGCAGTGAAATGTTACTAACGTTTTGCCATGCAACAACGCTTCGAGAAAAGGCCAAACATTTAAATTAAGGTTTGGTCATGAAATAACGCCTTTTGTAAAGTGCAACAAAATGTAATTAATTGCGAAACCAAAAATATCCTATGCTATTAAATTATTTACTTAGATTATTTACGTTAAAAGCACGAGGATTAAGGCAGAACCGCTTTGTAAACACAAAATATTAAATTAAAATGTTGTGTGCTACCACACTAATATGGAAAGTCAGTACAGCGCACATACAATAAACAATTTTCTACGTTTTGAAGCAATCTTCGTTACGTTATAAAGCAAGAAAACATACGGCTGAGAAGGCAACTAAAACACTTTAAAATCCATAAAAACGTATAAAAAGTCAAGGCATGAGAATAAAAATAATTAATAAAATGGATATATAAGGCAGCTTGAAGATCTTGTCCCATTGCCTCTGATTGCCAAACTAGACACGAAGTGAAATTTGACAGCAGTCGTCGAGCGGCCCTCTAGCGAATAACATAGAGATCAGTGGTCGGCAGCACGTGCGCTAAGATTTAAAGTGCAACATGGAGTAAGCATACATCAAACGAATGTTCTCTGCTGTGGTGTGGTCTTCTGAAGAAGAGGAACGGTGTTTTCTTCCCCGAAAAATTAAGTGAACTGTTGTTAAAACATTCTTGGAGGTGATAAAAGTGTTTCCAATCATTTAATATAGCTTAAAAACTGCCACCTGACCTCATGCTTGCTTGTGCATGAAGGTGAGAAGTGAGGATGGGGTTTCCGCTCAGTTAGTTATATTTTTTTTCGTTGGTGGGCGAAATTGGAAATACCGAATTTTTTAAAACCGGAATATACACTTTAATGCGTAGTTTTTCGGCGTGGTTATGGTTGTATACGGAATGATTCGCGTGAGAATGCAGAGAGTTTCAAGATTTAGCCTTGTTTTAATACTGTTTTTTTTTGCGAAATAAAATTCATATGTTCTCCATGTCACGGAGGGGTGTATCCTATCTTTATTGTGTGCTGAACGAGTGTCGTGGTTTTATTGTTATTTTTGACGTTAGATTTGTGGGAGGAGATTCTTTTGTTTGAATTCTGCTTGGTTGCGCAGAATTTGAGCTTATACGTTTTTATGTATTTTAAACTGTTTTTCTTGACTTTTGGCTTCTTAGCCATATCTTTTATTGCTTGATGACAAAGTGGGGGATTGCTTCGAAACGTCGCAAATTGTTTATTTTATGTGCACTGAAGTAGCTTTCATTTTTAATCATTACGTGCGAGCGTTTTACCGTTTCACCACCCTAATATAACACGCGGTGTCTATTTCATTTAAACATGTCGTCTTAATATATGTGTGTTTTGACCAACATTTTGTATTTGACCTTGGTATGCCTAAATATAGGTGTGGCATAGAAGGCAATTGTACGGCATCATGGCAGCGTACAAGTTTTATGTGCACTTCAACAGATTATTAACTTTACTTGCATTTTCATTATAGAAATTAAACATACCCCAACCAGATGCATTTTTTTAATTCTAACGCGCAGTAAGGACAATTAATTTTCTTCCTTTTTTCTTTCACCTACGTAGCTAATTTTGTTTCACCTGCACAAGGACTAAATTTACCTGTAATAAAGAGTACTTATGGATTAAAACACAAAAGCTATTATATACCAATTAACCAATTAATTATATAACTATTTTTAATAGGCTGCCAGTTAAACTAACAAATTTACCAAGTATAAGAATTGCAAAGAATCCCATTACAAACTGCATACTGAATAATAAATAGATTGGTTACCTATTGTCAAACAGTACAAACTGTTAATAGGATGTCTTGTTCTTTAACATTTTAAAATTTTTTTATTAGTGTGTTGCGTATGCGTTAAATTCCTTTTTAAACTACCATTTAAAACACCATTATGCTGTAATGTGTGTTGCTTCTTTTTCTGTGTAGTTTCTTTTGTCGAGATGAAAAACTACATCAAATGTACCCGTACAAATCCTTTTAAAGGATTTCGGGATACGATCTGAATAAGATTTATTATTATTATTTTAGCTCATTCAGCTTACCGTGTAACAATAGAAAAAGTCCTCTAGTTTAGGTTAGGGGTTTGAATAATATCTCTGTAATGTGTGGTGCAGTGGCAACCCGGACCACTGCACTGTGACTGAGGTTGGCGCTAATGACCAAGCTGTCGACGCGCCATTAAGCCTCATTCCCCCCCCCCCTGCACGCATTAAGAAAAAAAGAAACAGCAATTATTACAAATTCTATGATTTCTCGATTGATCAACAATAAAGCAGATTCTACTTGCTACTACTGCTGTGTAAGACGTGAAGGCTACCGAGTTGACAAATAGTTTTGGCCTTTTCAGTTTAATTTCTCACATTAGTGGTAGCAGCACGCTAGTCATACCACACAATGGCAACAGCAATGATGGGAGGGAAGAGATATGCATTCAACCATAACTTATTACCTGGTGGCAGCAGTGGGATAGCTAACCAAACTCAATTCCTAGATTATCTGTGGCTGTGGGTTAGCCTTTCTCCCAAACTTCTTGAAGGTCATTCCACCTCTATTTCTTATGTCAGTGGCAATAGTAAAATTGACCTTCCGCCATAATTTCCTATATTAATAGCAGCAGCAAGGTAGAGTTACCGTGCAACGGTGGTAAAAATGTTAGTTTATCTCATCTACGGATCCATAAAAGAACCGCTACGCATTGACCACCCACACGGGAGTACTTTTTCTACAGCGTTTCATTTTCATATTTAAATTACTTAAATAACAGAGATGATCTACTCCAATTAAATCCTTGCTGAACTTGTCGTAATATCCGCTGGACTGTATAATATTAAATCACGTCCTGGAACTATAAATTAACAAGCCATACTGCTGCGAATTACCTGATAAAGAAATACCCACTGTCCTGACACCATACGAATTTCATTTGCATGTTAGTATGTAACTGCTGGCTTGTCTTTCCTCGGGCTAGTAGGCCTTCCATGGCGGATAAACTGATATATAGTTCCAGAAGAAAAAATAAGTAGCTTCCAGTTGCTCGTCTTTGCTGGACTAGTGAAAATATATGTAACTGCTGGCTTGGCTTTCCTCGGGCTAGTAGGCCTTCTAGGATGGATAAACTGATATATAGTTCCAGAAGGAAAAATAAGTAGCTTCCAGTTGCTCGTCTTTGTGGGGCTAGTAAAATATAGATTTTTCTGAGATTTTATGAAATTTCACGTTTTCGTTTTCCCTGGAGCAGGTTCACGGCGTATACTCATAAGGAAACCACGTAACTTGTGACTGAGTGTGACACTAATGACCTTGTTGTGGACGCGCCATTAAGCCTGAACCCTCCCCCCGTATGAATCCAACCATAAGACACTTTCACTTTTGAAATCAACTAAAGTTGATTCTTCTGACGATGTGCCGGTGCTTTTACAAAAGCTTCAGAAAAGCATTAATGCATGGTAACGGCTGCTGAGGGTTCCTTTTTCCATTTAGATGAATTAAAATCACTCTTTAATATTTTCAATTTTGGTACAGGGTGCCCCAAATATAGGTACAGAAATGCATAGGGCATGAAATGGTGTCGGGCCGGCTCTGGTTTTGCTCTTTGTTCTTGTTAAATACTGAACGTCATGTTTCTTGCTTTTCAGGCAGCAGTCCTAACGACGAAAGAAGGCCAATAGAGAGCAGCTATGATGTCGAGATCCTGTATAATGGGACACTGTTGATTCGACAAGCAGAGAAATCTAGTGATGGGTATTACTTCTGTCGAGCGAACAATGGTGTTGGGGAAGGACTTAGTAAAGTTGTTCGAGTTCATGTACATGGTAAGAGCTTTAATTATTACGACGTAGTATAACTATACCCGTGACGATTTATATGTCCTGAGCATACCAAAAAGTCCCGTGTTTCTAGCGAATAATTCATTAAGATCTAAAGTAAATCCTGGGCTCAGATATAATTTATCTAACCTTGTATTCCTATTGTATGGTTGTCATGTTGAAAATTCTGATATACGTTATAGTAAACAGGAATCCATAATTTTGCCTCTGGTAGGCAGAAATAAAACTAAACTGAACTGCCCTTCACCCTAATTCGATCGCAAAACCAGAGTGGCCATCTAGCTCGTTACTGCTTACCATCGTATTACTCTGACAGTATACATTAGTGGGCACAGCCCTACTTCCTCGAGAATCGTGTACTAGTAGTACACCAACAGTGTATCCAAAAAATTGTATCCAAAATTGTATCCAAAATGGATCTAGCTAGTAAATAAAATCCACCCAAAACCAAAAGTAACATAAGAGAAGCTGCCAAGTTTCCAAAAAGGGTCAGCCTTTGAAGATAGTGATATCATTCAACACCAGGGAAAGGCCACCAAGGTTAATCCTATCAGCCAAGTTAATCGCACTCACTAGTAGTTCGAAAGTCAAATGAAAACTAGATGCAATCCATGGTGCCGATTACTTAGGTGGATTTTTATTTCTATTCTATTTATAATTTATTTTATTTTATAGTGACATACTGAAAACAAATGGTGTGACAGGTTTCATACCATAGCTTTACATACATAATTTTAAAAGTTAAGTATTTGCAGTAAATTGTGATTAATGAGGTGGTTGTCCGACTGGTTTTATTAAAACGATTGACCTGATATGGACCACAGCTTTTCTTGACAACTGTATTTTTCAGACAACGATACGATTTTTCGTTTTGCAAATTTTTGAACGAAGTTTTGGACAAATTCATTGAACACAGCTTCAAATTATTCAAAGGGGTTTGTAGCGAGCATTAAGTTAACGACAACAATGAATTTATTGTTACGAGCCTACTGTTGAAGCTTACGTAGTCACATGCATGAGCAATTTGGTTAATGGTGAAAAGAAACTGTGTCACACCATGCTCATACACTGTCATACACTTTCATACAAGGTGCAGTTTAAAGAGAACAATATGTATAAATATTTGTATCCGCCCACCTAAAACAAACTGAACGAATAAAATCTGGTGGATAGAGAAATAAGTATCCAATCTACGAAATATTTCAATTTTTTGTTCAATTTTATAATAGCACAGTTTTCCAAAATTATAAGTTCGTAATAACGAACTATTCTGAATATTATAATGGCCGACACCACAAGTAGAATATATAAGTTATTTATAGTTCTCTTAAAAGATGAATGGGTACTGGGCGGATTATGCGGTATTTATAAATAACTCTGGTGACCTCTGTTGGCCAGAAATTGAACACAAATGTGAAATGTTTATTGAACTGCGCAGAATGTTTTGTGTAACGGGTTTCAGATCGTTCCCTTCGTGTTTATGAATGGCCAAAATAGGCAAGCTCGAGAAACATTCAATTCAAGACCCTTTCTTTGGCGTAATGAACTGACTGGAAATGGGTGCAATCAGGTATCGCTATAATCGAAATTCCCGGTACTTTACCCTTTCGAATTCCGCGATTGTCTAGAGTGCAATAAATAATGATTACCGAGATTCTAAGGCTGTAACCCTACATATAGATACAAAATACTTGTCTCATTTTTTTTTTCTTTTTCTCTTATTTCCTCTCAATTTGTCAACTAGTCCCAGCACATTTCGACATCCGCTTCCACAACCATACAGCACACCGTGGAGACGACGTGAGATTGCGTTGTGAGGCAGATGGGGACTTACCTATTACCATCACGTGGCGCTTCGGGGGAGAATCCGTGGACCAGAGAGTCGACTCCAGGTAAAACAGATTGAGGTTCAGTTCATCCCGTGATACGGGTAGGTACGTGGAGGTAATTCGGAAGTTTTCTAAAGGCGACGTGGACGTAATTCGAAACCTTTAGACGATGTGCAGGTGCTTCAAACTTCACTTAACTCTCCACTCTTTCTTTTTCTCTTCTTTATTTTCACGGCGCTTAAGCTGAGAATGGTTACTCGGGGAAAATGGTGATATGGGAGGGAAGAGTCTCTCTTATCTTCACAGAATTTGCCATTATACGTAGCGGTTCTCAACCCATTTTTCTGCTCAACTGCCCCTAAAGGATTAAATCGATTGTCAGATGGGTGTCTGTCACGTCAGATCTGCTGAGCTTTAACCCCTGATACCGCCGATTTTCAGAACGTTTCACGGTTGACATTGGCGAAGACTGGCAAATAAAGGAATGGGTTAACACGTAGAATATTTGCACTCATACTTAACAAATCTGAAATTAATTTAGGTCAACAGTACGTAGGCAGTTGAAGGGCCACGGACCAAAAGACCACGAGAAAAGCGTGGTGGAAACAACACGAAAGTGGCAACAATTAGGAAGGAAGTAAGCTCTAAAAACACTTAAAGAATACTGTACATGCTCAAAACGTTAGCAATTGACACACAACCAAAGAGAAAATGAAATTTTACGGAAACTTTCAAGAAAAAAACAACAGAAAACCTATAGTCGACCGAAGGCAAAATTCGGACATTATGTGTGTAGCTGCTTCCTCCCTGCAAGAGCCCTAGTTGTCGAATTTGGTAGTACAAGGAAGGAACAAATAGGAACATATGCCTATTGTAAAATTAGAACATAATCTCAATTTTCTTATCGTATGGTAGGATGTGGTTATGAACTGGGGGGATGTTGTTTCAAAAGACGAGCTAGAGAAAATATGTATTTTGACAAAAAATTCCCCACTTCACAAACACATTTTGCCATAAAATAGCTAAGTTCGGACTACGTTATGAAGCTATTTCCTCCCTGCGCCTAGATCGCACCTCTTTAAATAGAAATAAAAAACCCTAGTAGTAGTTGAAAAACACCAAATTTGACTACTGGGACTTTTTTGCTATTTAAAGGAAAGTGCGATCTAGGCGCAATCTACTCTAATTTCAATCTTCTCTCGCATGGATGAAACAGCTTCACAGCTCATGTCGAATTCTTGCTTCGGACTTAGTTTTATTTTAGGGTTTTGTCTTTAAATTTTTCTTTTAACTTTTTTTTAATAAAATTTCACTTTCTCTTTTGTTGTATAAAGGAAGGGAATTAGTTTTCTGTTAGTTGCTAGTATTTTGATCATATTGCTGCGTTCTTGAAGTGTTTTTAGTGCTTGTTTTTGAGTTAAATTCTAGTAGACTTTTATTTTAAGCTTGTTAACCGAGTTCAGCACTCTTCAATACAATGCCCCTTTTCTATTTACGCATACACTTTTCGGCCTTTTTAAACCACCCATGTATACTTAATACAGGGCAATAATGAAAACAAAAACAAAAAAAACAGTTCGTAATGAGCTGGCAATAAATATTGCGAATATTCTATGTCGACATGACGTTTCGTCAAAAAAATTTTCTTTGTATTATTTCCTGCCAAACAATTTTTCGCATTTGACATACCTGATTCACATTGCTCTTGTGCGAGCTTGCCGGTAATCCTGGAAATATTCATTAATGACTAACGCAGTTAAAGTTAGAGCCAATCGATATTGCGGATCACTGCAGGAAGCAGTGTAGTTTGGTATTGCGGTAATATAAACTCTACATTTCTGATGCTATCCGCTGGAACCTAGGTTTAATAGTTGCATATTTTTGGCACCTCTGGCATGAAGGTGATACACCAGATGCTAAAGTCGCATTCTTGAAGGCACAGGGGTAGTAATGGCATGAAGGTGATAGACCAGATGCTAAAGTTGCATTCTTGAAGGCACTGGGGTGGTAATGGGGGGGGGGGGATTGAGGCTTAATGGCGCGTCGACAACTTGGTCATTAGCGCCAACCTCAGTCACAGTGCAGTGGTCCGGGTTGCCACTGCACCACACATTACAGAGATGTTATTCAAACCCCTAATCTAAATCTTGTCATACATCTGTACCTCCTGCAAAAATTGAAAAACACCGGACAGGAGGACAGACTTATCGCCCAATTGACGCACAATGTCATGCGGAAGATAGAAACGACGACGAAAACCATCAAGATGGCAACAATCAACAAGGAAGTGCCGGACCGTAAGTGGCCGTCGACACCAAGAACATTCAGGAGGGTCAACCCCCCGCAAAAGGAAACAGTGAGTAAGTCGGGTGTGACCAATTCGCAAACGGGCCAACACAACCTCCTCACGGCGACTGCGGCGACACGCCGAGTGCCACTCCTCGACAGTGCCTTTAATGGCCCGTAACTTATTACCGTCCTGTCCATCCCACGAGGCTTGCCAAAAAGCATGTAACCTCAGACGCAGAGTTGGAAAAGCGTCCGAGGGAACAAGCCTGAGATCCCTACCGAGAGGGCCAGAAAGGGCCCCTTTTGCTGCAGAATCCGCTTGCTCATTCCCACCTATCCCAACATGGCCCGGGATCCAGCAGAAAAGCACGGTTTTCCGCTGGCCAGGCAAGCGGGAAAGCAAAGCTTGGACACGTTGTGTCAAGGGGTTCCGTGGATTGTAAGTCGCCAAGGACTCCAGGGCACTCATGGAATCGCTAAAGATAATGAAATGCGTGCCCTGAAGGCCAAGGATCCATTCCACCGCCAAACCGAGAGCCAAAAGCTCTGCAGAAAACACAGAATAGCCTGATGGAAGGCGATGGGCTACCGTCACTCCCTTACAAACACAAGCACAGGCCACGCCAGCGTCTGACTTCGACCCATCAGTAAACAGCCGCTGATAACCGGCGTACTGAGAACACAGCCGCCGGAACTCCTGCAAGTACCTTGCTGGCAGAGTGGAACCCTTCGGAAGGGACGCCAGAGCGAAAATGAAAATGCCACTTGGGACAAGCCAAGGGGCCACTGGCATCCCACCCAGCCTCAAGACGCTGGGCATATCAAAGGCTATCTCCTGACAGGACTGCTGGAGCCTATCGCGGAAATCACCCTTACCCACCCTGCGTCTACCGACTCGCAAGTCTGGCCCAAAAACCATGGACCAAGCAGGACTGGATTCCACAGCACGTAAACGCACAGCATACTGAATGGCCAGCTTCCGCCGACGAATGGCCAAAGGTGGCTCCGAGGCCTCAGCATAGAGGCTGACCACTGGAGAAGTTCGAAATGCCCCAGTCGCCACACGCAGTAATGGCAGTGGGTGGTAATGGCATGAAGGTGATAGACCAGATGCTAAAGTCGCATTCTTGAAGGCACAGGGGTGGTAATGGCATGAAGGTGATAGACCAGATGCTAAAGTTGCATTCTTGAAGGCACAGGGGTGGTAATGGCATGAAGGTCATAGACCAGATGCTAAAGTCGCATTCTTGAAGGCACAGGGGTGGTAATGGCATGAAAGGTGATAGACCAGATGCTAAAGTCGCATTCTTGAAGGCACAGGGGTACCACCCCATGTAGAGATCAGATCCAACATATTGAAAGTTCTTGTGAGAATATGTAAGAATCTGTTCTTACAGGATCTTATAAGAACTTGGATGGGATCTTTACATGGGTTAATCATGTAAAACTGTCTTTATAAAACGCAATAGCAGACAGGACGAGGGGAATGTCTTCTTCTCAATCCCCTGCTTCAGTGTTTTTATGAATAGAAAATACAATTTATTCGAAGTACGCATCGTGGCACATGCCACATATGTATAAGTAAAAAAACAAAAAATACACCTTTATTCACAGCAAAAACAAAACCAAAAAAAAAAAAAAAAAAAACCACGCGTAATTCAACAAAATCCAGTTTGATTGAAATTTGTCAGATTGTTTTGCTCGGCCCCCGTTCCATTTAGTCTTTTATTTATGTGGTGTGTGTTTACTCTTTCCCTCCCGTCTCTGTTCTCTTATTTCTTTGCCGCAACCAACAAATGCTCCTAACGCTGCATTATTAACCCGGACTTTGCGGAGTAATTCGGAGCGGAGATAATAGGATTAAGTAGACGTCAGCCGCACTCGAAACAAGGGTCGGATCCCTCACGCACAACGCAGAGGGTGCGTGGTTGAACCTCCCACCCACAATACATTGATCACGTTCTTCGTGCTTCACCGAGTGATCAATGGGGCGTGTGAATTGAGCTGACATCTGGTGGTAGAAATCTTTCCGATATAGCTATATACTCGAAGAGATATTGAGGCAGAAATCCAAGCAATAACGTAGAAAGAGCAGCATGAAGAATAATTGTGTTGTTCTTTTTTTTTATCTCATTATTTTGTGTTCGTTTCTTCGGTTTTCTGTGCCACTGAAGGCTTTTTTGGGTTTCGAAATCAAAACTCGAACGTTATGTGTTGCAAACCACTTCGTCATTTCTCTTGTTTGAAGAAACTTTCCTGAATCGAATGCTTCATTAAAAAAATACGGGACAAAGAACTAAATTAGCAGTAATATACCAGAAGCAAACGAACAGCACCATGCAGTGTCGGATTGGGCCACCCGGCAACCCGGGGATCCCCGGGAAGGCCCCCACTACGGGAGGCCGTTGTTTACAACAACAAAAATTGTTTGGGTAAAATTTGAAATGAATTCTATCTCTAAGTTGCTGGAAAACGGTGAAATTCACGCAATTTCTTGGGCTCCTCTGGCGTTAAAGTGATAGACCAGATGCTAAAGTTGCGT
>JAHWFP010106060.1:0-13110 GCA_023313725.1 Lithobius niger
CATACTGTTGTAGAGAGAGGGTTTACGATGGCCAGTGTCACTTTCAACTTGCAGCGTCATTATCTTTCCACCATATTGACTTTTGCTGGAAGTATATACAGACGTAGTAACTTGCCAACGAGGGTAATCAATACGTGGTAACGAGTTAGGGAATAATATACCAAATTGCTAGTTTTAAATTCTTTTTTTCGTATTGCTAAACTTTGGAAAGATCGGCGTAACTATACTTACAAAAATTAGGGTTTCCACTTATTACTACTTAATTTGAATGGCTCACCGAATGGCAGGATGCAGCATCTAGCGCCGTCTACCATTATTTATTTCTGTGTAGCAATTGATTTCAACAAGCGAAGGAATGCGTGAAGAAATGTCTTTACACAACAAACTAGCCACGTGTGTCCTTAATTATTGAATGTAAAGTTGATACGTCAATTTGCACCAGGGAGCAAGCGGTCAATGTTAACGATATCACTGTCACTAGATGGTGCCCACATAGCGGTTCATAATCTCCTTTTCTAAACGGTCGGTATATAAAAAAAAAGCGCCCGTGATATCGTTAGGTTTAATTTTACCGCATGCTTCCTGGTGCACGTGGGCGCACCAACTTTACATTCAATAATTAAAGAGGCACGTGGCTTGTTTGTTGTGTAAAAAGAAACTTATTTGTGTGTTCCATCGCCTGTTGAAATTAAGGGCTAGACAGAAATAGACAGCAGCAAATGGCTGTAGATGACTGCAACTTGTCATATGGTGGCAATCCCCCTTTAATCTATGTACGAAAAATACTTGTTGCCTGTCTGTCTGGCAGCCAAAAATTTAGTTAAACATTTATGCTAATGAGTTGTGGCATGAATATGCGCGACCTTGTAGTGTTTGTAAGACACAAGGCCTTGGTTTGAATGCATGGATGTGCTCTTGTGGTAGGAAGGAGTGCGTGGGCGTAGAGGAAGACGCCCTTTGAAGCTGGCAACGCCTTCCCGTGGGTGACAGGTGTTGGCAATTTGATTAGACCGCCTTGGTGACTCCTTGGAATTTAGACACAACGGTTGGTTGCCCTCATGGACACAAACTTGTACAGAAGTTTCAACCCAGCTGTCTATTCTTTTTCTCTCCCTCTTCTAATACTTTTTTTTTTTTAAGATCTTTTGGCAAGATTTTTTTTATGACGAAAACGTCTTCCTTTATCCCATCTTGACGCAGTTTTTACAACAACTGAAATTAGATACAAAAACCCCATAATGGTAAAGGGACCCATAAAGTTTTCGCTATAGAAAATAGTGATATCAGAGCCAAAATGGCTGCCACCAAGTTTGTGGTCCGAACCGTGATCACTCAAGCTTAACTGACAATTACCGAGGTGTCAGGTAAGACTGAGTGATCAGGGTTGGAATGAAAAACTTGGTGGTAGCCATTCTGGCTCTGATATCACTACTTTCTGTGGCGAAAACTTAACAGTTAAAGTTTTACGTGGTGTTTAAAGAAATAGAGTGGTCTTCGGCATGTTTGGTGCTTGTTAGTAAGTATTTAGTTTTAAACAACGATGTAATCCAATAAGTCTGTTTTTCTTTTTTACTTTTTTGAACTCTGTAATGGAAAAACAGTTTGTTGGTGTCTTGTTCTCTGTCCTGTTAAATTGGGAAGGATTCGCTTATGTCAAGACATTCCTACATTTGTTATAAATTGCAGATATCGTATTTCAAGTAAAGCTATCTGCATCTCATTTGAACTTATCTGCAATGCAATTACAGATGTCTGTAATTCGCTACATTTTAAATGTGAATTGAATTACAGATTGATATCTGTAATTCATTTAAAGATATCTGTAAATACGTGCCATTTATAGATATAGATACCTTTAATTCAGTTACAGGTATCGGCAATATTCTGTAATTTATGTAAACATATCTGTAAATATGTGCCATCTATAGATATCTGCAATTCAATTACAAATATCGTAATTCATCATATGTAAATGAATTAGGTATCTTCTAATGAATTAAAGATATGTATAAATGGCACGTATTTAAGGATATCTTTGTATGAACTAGAGAATTGGAGAAACCTGCAACTGAATTAAAGATATTGCTAAGTCAGTTACAGATATCTTTAAAGGTGCCTATTCATCAAATGACAGGTTGCAGCATTTAGCGTCGGCTACCATTATTTAGTTCTGTGTAGGCCTTGATTTCAACAAGAGAAAGAAAGCGTAAAGAAGGTCCTTTTTACACAACAAACAAGCAACGTGCGTCCTTAATTATTGAATGTAAAGTTGGTGTGTCCACGTGCACCAGGAAGCAAGCGGTCAAGGTTAACGACATCACTGTCACTCGATAACGCCCATCTAGCGGTTCAAGATCTGCGTTTCAAAACGGTCAGTGTATAGAAAAAAGCGCCCGTGTTGTCCTTAGGCGTAACTTTGCCTGCTTGCTCCCTGGTGCACGTGGATGCACCAACTTTACACTCAATCATCAAGGAGGCAAGTGGCTTGTTTGTTGTGTAAAAAAATTGTAATTGTGTGTTCGTTCGGTTGTTGAAATTAAGGGCTAGACAGAACTAGATAGCGGTAAATGGCTAAAGATGCTGCAGCTTGTCAATTGGTGGCAATCCCCCCTTTAAGTATGGCGAATTACAGATATGTGTAATTGAATTAAAGATATCTGCCGTTCTATAACAAGAGAAGGAATGGTTTGGAATATTGAATTAGGATTTTACAATGACGAGACGACAAAGGTGGAAGGGTTAATGTGCAACCTAATTCCACTCCCAGTTGTATTTTTATTGCTGCATGTAGGCAGATGTGTGTGCAATAATAACTGTCTCCCTCCCTCCCTTCCTCTCTCTCTTCAGTTTGGGTGGGCACTGATTCTACTCCTACGCTTTGACCGACTTGATGGAGACGGCTCTGGGCAGTTTGCCCAAACACGGACATTGCCAACTCGTAACTGGTGGGAAGTCAAGTGTTACGTCACAGAATGGATGGTGACGTTTTAATCGTATTCTACGCTACATTTGTACTCATTCATATTTTGTAAGTCCTAAAAAGGAATACCTACAAATACCGCAGCACAAGAGTTTTATTGCGCCATTATATTTGTGTGTTAACAGGGAGGTCTAGTCTCCGTGAAATAGTGTAGCTTTTAGCAGGTCAACAAAGATTGTGTTCCTAATATATCGGATTTTAAAGTGTAAGTTGTGGTGGGGTTATATTTGAGCACATTTCGTCCTTTTTTAATGGTTGAACGTGAATGGATTTTTAAAGTACTTAGTTTGTTACCCTCTTCCTCTACCCACATCTTTTGCCGGCAGTTCTAAAGAGAAATTATGATTTCTATCCGCAAAACTAGCACTATGTTCGACTCACACTGAAGAGACCATACCTTTCCACTCAATAATTATATAAATCAAAGCTTTACTCGTTTCTGATTGATCACCGACAGACAAACCACAGATCTACACAGTATATCTCACTTAGAGGAAGCGGTTTGCTTTCGTTTTCGTTATGCCCAAATTAGGGCAATGACGTCACCGTCGTGAATCGTCGGATTTTTACGGAAACACGAGGCTGCTTCTCGTTAAAATTCGGAGCTTTACGTTTAAACTTCGTTTACGAACAACAACAAAAAAATGAGGTTTAGGTGTACTTAATACGAAATCGCAACGCTGAAGCGAACCAAATTACAGGCAGGATGATGAAATGCGAGGGGGGGGGGGGGGGCCAGAATCACTACGCCAAATGGAGGAAAAAAATTGTAAACATCATAAAAGTAAACGTTGTAAATCGAAACCGTAAATCGAAATTACTTCGGCGAATCTTTTCGTGGAAAGAAAACAAAGTTTCTTAATCCGAATGCCGCTAGTATTTAGGCTATATGAAATCTATAATTTGCGTGTTTTCGTACTCGACTCCTTTTCACCAAATTTCCATCGACCATTTGGCTCAGGAAACCAAATCTGTAATGGAGTTTTGTGCTAAAACACACAAATTATCGATTTTTTGGAAGCACTAGGGGCATTAAAGGTACATTCCTCTGAATGCCATTTTTCTCGATCTTCCACATCAAGTACGGCTCCAAAGGTCTATTCCTTACCTTTAGTCAATCTCCTCCTAAAAAAAGCTTTTTAAAATGTGGCGTCAACGAGCTTTTCTGTTGAATATTGGGAACTAATTTAATAGTATCCTGTTAATATATACCTAGCCACTACCATGACGTTTCATCTGTGTGTGTGCGTGTAGTAATATTTAATCGTTTGCTGATAATTACCATGAGATCAAAAATCTAAAAGACTAATACGGTAAAAATTAAAATTATTTATGCCAATAGATCGCCGAAAAAAAATTATAAGATACTAGCTTAAAAAATTGTAAAGTGTGATGTTGAAATACGAAAATCTGTCGGGTTTGTGACGGCGCAATTTTTGCATTGATGTTGTTTCGTCTACTAGGCCCAAGGCCAACTCAGATTGTAGCTGAGTGTCTCGCAGTGTGAAGGAGCTACTATCTCAGTTGGCCTTGCATTACTACGCCGAGTCTCACGAAATGGTGCGACAGTAACATGCGCGGATGGAATCTGCGCGTGGCTGTTATAGGGCAAGCAGGAATGTACCTTTAGGCAAATAATCTGTAATTTATGCAAACGACAAAGCACTGTTTTTGTTTGAATGGTTTAATTCCGTCTGGCAGGCTTAGGCTTTAATGTAGACTACATGGACACCAAATTAGCATACAAGAAATTAAGGCTTGTTGAAAGACCATAAAACTTAAGTAGGAAGCAGCGTCATAAAGATGTAAATTATATGACCTTTTGTCGGGTCTGATAAGTTAATTGGCGATTGTGTCACCTTTATGGAAACTAATGATGGTGCTCGTGTCGCTGTCAGACTTCTGAATGAAGAATGATGTAGTTATAGTGATGTAATAATTGCATGTATGAAAACAAAAATGTTCCAAAGTCACGAAGAGACACATAGTAGACATTATAAGTATTGTTTTTGCAATGCCACTTTGGCCTTTACTGTTTGACTTGTTTCATATTTTGGAGGCCAACAAGACATTAAAAACGAATAAATTTAAGTAAAGAATAAATCTTACAGTAAAGGAAGGATAATTTATTTAGTTTTAATTATATAGATGTTGTCTTGGTGTCGACAATATCTGTACCGATTGGTTCTCGAAAACATTAGTGAAAGGTTTTGTTGTCGCCTCGTTGTTGACCAAAACGTTAGTTTTGTGTTATTCCTCATTCCCAGAGAAATAAAAAAAATTAAAGTAGTAATGGCCATCAGGCGATTTTGTTATATTTTCCCGAGCCGTTTTCGAAGATTACCCAATAAATTTTTAATCAAAGGCTAAAGAAGGGGAAAACAAGCAAAACAGCGAAAATCATACACAAGAAATAACGTAGTACAGTACGCCACCTATACACACTTACGTTTCGTTAGAGTGGCATGACCCGGATTCGAACTGGCAGCCCAGTCCATCCCCAGATAACTGGCATAAAGATAACTCAATGAACCCGTTGCTGAGTCATCTTTATGCCAGTGGAGAAGTAGGCATGTCGATAATGGCGTCCCATCCGTTATCTGGTGGAATAATATCCGTAATCGTATAAAGTACAGTACAGTATGCACAGTGCAGATTGAGACCCTAGAAATGACTGGTTCATGACAGGCATTTGGCCAAGCCAACGACTGCTCTTTTTTTTAGGTGTGTCCACTCTTGGATTCATAATTAGATTGATGCTAAAAAAAAAAAAAAGCGTGTCGCACTGCCCTTAATTAATGTCAACGCCCAGTACTTGACATTCAAGTGGAAAACTTAACAGCAACAGGCACGTTCTTAGCACATTGGAACGCTAATTATAAGTGGTTAAAAATCATCTCGTTATCATACAGTGAATGTGCACCGACCTGGCTAGTGTGAGACGCTCTCATCATGCTTCAGTGGTTATGGGATCTATTCTGACTTGCAAAATCGGTGCCTGGTATACGCGCAGTCTTTTACAGTGAGCGGATTCTGCAACTAATACTTGAATCGCTTGAACTGCGGTGACTTAAGTCGAATCTAATTTTGGCATTTAAAATTTTGGATGGATTGGTTCGGGTCAATTTGCAAACACACCTGAACGTAGAGGGACGAATAAAGGTCGCTCTTTCAAATTGCAAATTCCGTTTGGAGTGCCGACGACAGTTCTTTTCGGTGAGAGTTTTCGAGGCTTGGAATTCGTTCCCCGAAGCATCTGTCATCTTGAAGAGCGTCAATGCCTTTCGTCGTTGCTTTAATCAACTAGGTTTAACCAAATTTTTAGAACGTTAACACTCGGTTACTTGTTGACAACGGACCCCAGTGGTCTCGCAACCAGCCACATCTTTTCGACACTTTCTGTAGTTGGGTTGGCAGTTAGCGATCACACCGATTCTTGCCTTCCCCTTGCTCCTGCAACAGAATGTTTATTTCAGGGTTGGCAGGTTTTTGCCTCCAAGTGGTTAAAACCGGTTTTTACCAAGGTTCAGGCAAAAACTGTTTTTGTCACGTTTTTGTCCCTTTGGCCAAAAATATTGCAAAAATCTACTTGAAGTCAAATAAATAAATAAAAAAGTGTGCGTACAATTGTCAAATATTACCAAATTAATTATAAAAGCTCCCCTTGAAAACGTCACATCGTTATTTTGAAAATTCACAATCACTTCTTATTTACTTTTCATATGCTTATTTTCCCAGTAAAAGATATTCTTCTAACAATATCTATGCAAATTTATGCAACTGACTGTCGAAAATAAGCATACATATTGTGAGAAGAATATCTTTTACTGTGAAAATAAGCGTATGAAGCGGCTTACAGGTTTTTGCCAGTTTTAGCTGGTAATAACCGTAAAAAAAAACTGTAAAAATCATGTTTTTGCCACTGTCCCCGGCAAAAACCCAACCCTGGTTTATTTATTACTATTATTGTACACGTTAACCCCCCCCCCCCATGGTGATCGGTTTGTTTCTGGATTGACTCTCTGGCTCCACCCCTCCGTTTTATTAGACTTGCTTCCACTTCAAAATATCTAAACCATGCTCAATGGCTGTTTGCCGTGGCGTCACCATGAGTTAGCCAATGACGAACGAGAACAGCGGGTGTTTGGCCGTCTGATTGGACTAGCCCAGTCACGTGATATGTACGTCACAGCAAACAACCATGGTGCGTTGTATAGTAATGCTAAAAAATGAACCGGTTCAGCAACACGAGTCATTCAGACGAGGCTCCACTAAATTAGTAAAAAAAAAAATTAAAAATAGAACATAAATGCACATAGAATATAAAATAGAACATTAATGCACCAAAGCATTAATTAGGGAGAGATAAGGGGGGGTTACTTACTGTTTTGATCTTATTAAAGAATGAGTCTAGGGTAAGCAGCTTATGTTCTAGGATGATAATTTAGCTACTCAGCCGAATGACTGGTGTTTTAATATATTTTCTGTATCCACAAAGGGAAATATGATTTGACTTCTGCCTAGTGCTCTACCTAGAATTTCGGCTTCTCCCACTACTTCCCCCCTCCTCCCAAAAAATATTTGAGGTCGAAATTTCCCGTTTCCCGTTTCGCCGAAAATTAAGACAGGCTTAAAGTTCGGCGAAAGGGGAATTCGGCAAGTCAAAATATTCTTCAAAAAATTAGCATTAAGAGAAGTTAAAGAAGCATTGCGACTTGGAAGTAATTTGTGATTAGTTGCGGTTTGAAACTTTGGGGCAAAAATGATTCGACGAAGTAATTTTAGTTGAGCATTTGGCGTCGTCGCTCGTTTCGCTCGCTTGCCCAATTATGTTTCCAAAAAAACGTACGAATTTTGCACCAATCTGAAATCTCTAATCATTGTTGTTTTGTGTTTAAAATTTGTACATAGAAACTATACGAAAATGGTGTAGTTACTGAGGTGACTAAGGTTACTAAGGTAACGAAGGTTTTTGTTCAAAAACACCACAGAATGGTTTACGTATACCGCGATTTTAATCAGTCAGTGTCCTTGCTAGTTGCTAAATTGTAGCAAAAAACTGTTGGATAAGTTAGTCTTGGCTACGATCCAAAAAAAAAAAAGCAACCCAGTGGCGGAAGCACCTTGTCATGGCTGATTCTTAGTTTGCCTTTATTTTTTTTTTACCTTGCAATAAGCCTAATCTGATGACTTGCAAGGTGTCATTTTGCCCGCACTCTTTCTTGTTGACTGGGTGTTAATGGTGCCGCAATAAGAAGCCTCTTCTGCCCATACAATCACGAGGAAATGAAGGAAGTTGTCTGCTGAAGGGCGTTGGCTGTTTTGTTGATGGCTGTCAGCGACAACTGGCGGCGGAGAAATGAAACTGTTTTAGTATGACATGGTGCGTACAGATACCGGCTGGACCTTGGGTGAAAAGTAGCATGCACAACTGGATTGAACAATATGGCCGCCGAAGGCGCGACTGAATCGATTGATTTGTCCTGTTGCCGCTTTCTGTCAACCGAGGGTGGTAGTTACAGCCCAAACGAATATCGACTGTGGAGCACTGGGCAGAAATCGAATAGGTTTCTGCCCTACGAATATAGAAAGTAAGCTAATGTATTGCAGGATCTCTTGCTCAGCCGAGTTTGTGATCTTTAAACTTAGTCGGTTTAGAATTGGTGATGGATTGATATTATGGTTATCAGTTAGCCCTAGTACTACGAAAGCATGACTGGCTCATGAGCCAGAGGTACCGGGTTCGACTTCGGCTTCAGCTACCTCTGGCATTTTCGGGAAGAGAAGGGCCATGTGATATCGCCTGCTTATGTCGATTGTGGCGTGTAGAAGATCCAAGGAATTTCCGATGGGCTTTACCTAGCGAAATTGTCCCTCTCTCCTTCTGGTGCTATGGCTAACGCTGGATGCTTGTCAAACAATAACAGTCGTGATATAAAATTAATACGACGATCTTTGTAAATTTGGAACGTCGTCTACTTTTAACATGTTACAATATTACTTATTACAATATACTAGTTGGGAGGCCCGTCATGAAATGAAAACGCGCGAATGTAAAAGTAAAGGTGTCCCATACAACCGTGTAAAAGTGTGTAATGTAAATAACGCAGGTTCTTACCTGTAGGAAGAATTCGAGAGGACGGATGGACGTTCGTGGATTTTCGTTGCCAGCCAATTCTTTTTCCTGAGCTGGGTAATAAAAGCTGATTTTCATTCACTTTGCTCACTCAATCAGCGCATCCTCCGATTCATTTCACCATTACCTATTCGTTTCCTCCGACATATTTCTCTATCTTTCTTATGCAACTGGGAGAAGGCATTATTGCATCGTTAAAGCATTGTTTCCTCCGACATATCGTGAATTTTACGGTTGGATTTCTTCAGATGATTACCCTCTCATCGTACTGAGTCCGATAACCCAGTATGAGTTGGTAGTCCCTAAACGCAAAACAACAACCTCCGCCATATTGTACTTTTTTTTTATCTCCCTTTTCACTCGAGTGCTAGCTGATTATGATGTAGATCTATTTATAACATTTTTGTTTTGATCATAAGGCATTTATAGGGGCATAAATCCTTCCGGTATGTCGTGCGAACCGTTGAGAATAGCGTTAACTAATACGTTTGAAATAATATCGCAAACTGAGTTACACAGGAAAGCCAATAGGGATGCATGTACCTTTAATAAAACCATAACAAATATTGTTACCTTAAAATAAAAGTCTGTTATTTTAATACGCAAATAAATTGCCTCATTTACCCTTTATTCAGATCCGTCAGCTCTTCATAAAATTATTAAAAAATTGATTTCTTCCTTATACTTGTGCGCTTTAATATTATTACAACGAGAGTTCTTGCCCTTTTCTCTTCTACCGTCAAATCTGTCCTTGCTTTTCGTAGAGATTTGACCTTTAAATTGTTTTGCTGACGAACTGTGGAAAGCATGTCGTTCCCTCATTCCACTTTACATTTGTGTGTACCTTTGCATGAAAAAAGGCCAAAGCACATCACTTGTCTCTTGTGGCATAACATGCGTGACATTTCGTGACACAAAGTGTAAGAACGAATTTTCACGGTGGATTTAAATTGTGCTTGCTTTGCTTGCTGAATAAAAAATGAATTAGTCGTAATAAAACTTCAAAGGTTGAGAAGAATTTAAATTGTTATCTGTTACTGCCTCTCACGTTAGTGTTTGAGTTTGTATGCAAGGTTGCAACACCGGCTTTCACCATGGTTGTTACCATTTATCAAAAATCGGAAGAAAAGCATTTTAATAAAGACTGTGAGTAAAGACTGTAAAAAAAAACTAGCATTATGCTAACTTTCGTATACTGAATAAAATGTACCTTTTTAAAATTATTTCGGTGGTGATCCAGCTTTTCATACGCCGTAAATCTGTTGTCCGGAATGAAAAATTGTATGTTGTAATTGTATGTTGTTGTTGTTTGCGTGTATGCAACATTTGGCACGGAAGTAAAGCATTTAATCGCTTACATGTTAAGATTTTCTCTTTTTTTTAATGGTATTTTGTGTACGTATCTTTAGACTAATTAAATTCCCTAGTAGTGTTCATACATCAAATAACCGAACTTAAAAACCATACCATCAGTGTGAAATACAATTGCTAGTATTTTTTTTTAGCAAGCCGCGTTGTACTAAGTTGGATTTTTGTGCGCAATATCTGCTAAAGCCCAACCCTATAAAAATCCATCCCAGTAATCAGCTTTCAAAAGAGAACAGCCTATAGTTTCCGCAAATAGGAAGCAAAATATTTTTTTAAAAAGTAAGAGAAAGTGAGGTACCAATGTGCTAAAGCCCATATGTTACTTGTGCCAAGCGTGGGATTCAAACCGGCATCCTTTTGGTCTGGATACAACGATGCTAACCACACGGCTTTACTATAGCACCCTCCCTCAGGGACCCCGGGGATCCTAGCTCGCACAGCAGCTTGGACTTGTTTTATGACCGAGATGCCAATTGGATGGCTTTTTCGATAGATGGTTAATGTGGAATTAAGAAAAACTTAGCTTAACTTGGCATCATTTTCTGTATCGTTTTGCACACGCTCTCACTTCCAAAAATTATGCTACTTAAATTCGTGCAATACATAAATGGTATGGGTGGGTGAGGAATCCCTAAAGCTTTTGTTGTAAATACCGAAGAAGTTGGAGTAGTACAGCGTACATACAAATCGCCATTTAAAAACAATGCTGACGTGAAACATGACTGCCTAGACGTATAGGACCTTTTCCGTAAACAGTCTTTAAAAGCCCCCCCCCCCCCCCCACTCCAGTGGAGGCCCTGCTTTTGGCTTACAACACTGGACTTTGTGAACCACATCATGTGCTGAAAGCTACACCTGAAGGGATCAGTTTCATAGCCATATCGCACTTGATCGAGATTACTGTAAAGAACTAGGAGTCATTAGAAATGATGTTGTTCGGGACACCCATATATTTTATGCAACGTATTGTATTGTGACAGTACCAAGAATGGCTACAATTGCAGGGTTTTATTGAGAGATGAATGCAGAGTGTCGTGCAGATTTGTGTTGAATCGCCTTGGCCAGTTTCTGTGTTCAGCTAACTAGGCTACATACCAAATTTCATTTCGATTCCATGGACTTATTGGAAGGACGGACCTACGGAACTATTGCACTTGTTCATGGATTAAGAGCAGTCGTCGTCCTCACACTTTCCGACGTTTGCTTTCGTTAAAAAACTCGATAAGGAACACACTGCAGTCATTGACTTCCTATCGACTTCTATTCTTGACAGTCTGTCGGTTGCTATTTTTAAACCTGTGGTTCATTCATGCAGGTAACGACTTTCTTGAATGGCTCACAATTTTACGCGGCCAGCAACGTAAATAAACGTTAAGTTGATCAGTAATGGTTTGTGGTTTCAAGGGACTGTGCACCATGCAGTGGCAAATGTGTAAAACCAGCTCTTCCATTTGACTAGACTGCATTGTGTCTGTATACGGATACTGATTGTCTAGCCTACAGCATATTTGCATTTTGTGTGGCATGGAGATGGTAAGCGCAGGGCTGAGGAAGTCTTGGTAGAACAAAGAATGTTTGCTATCACATTGAAGAAGAAAGTATACCTAACTTACCAGAGGTGCACCTAATTTACTAACGGTGCACTTAACTTTCCATGGGTGCACAACATTATGTAAGATGATTGCAAATAACGGATCAGCAATAAGTCAATGGGTGTTAGAAGGTGCCCCCTGACAAAACAAGTCTCACAATGACATGGGATGCACTCAAGTTTTAATTTTCAGAGCCAAAGTTTTGCTCCTTGTTCACAATGAAATGATGACACATAAAAGGTTAAAAACGCCCAGAAATGGGTTTAGACCCTTGCACAAGAGAACTGGGGGACGCTATGTTGGAAAGTGTCATCATGTCATTGTGAACAAGGAGCAAAATTTTGGCTCTGAAAATTAAAACTTGAGTGCATTCCCATGTCATTGTGAGACTTGCCTTGTCAGGGGGCACCTTCTAACCCCCATTTTCGTCTGCTCACAAATTAAGCTTGCATTTCAATAAAGTCAATTCACACATAATCTCCACTAGTGCATGGGTACCAAATAGCGAAGTTTCGTAGTGAGATCAGGCCCGCCTATCAGAACTGTTTACAAAAATAAATATGCGCCCGGGAATTGGTTAATGTAGGCCAATCTCTTGTAGCATTTTACGGTAACCAGTCATCACACAAAAATTTCAATAGGTTCCCGACAGGCTCTCTGAGCATAGGCCCCGTTCCCATATGGCCAGTACGCCCCTGGACGTATCAGTTACACAGGCTAATTAGTTTAGAAACTTGTATTGGAACTAGCTGGCTTCGCTCAGGTGGAGTGATTTTGCCCATTACTAAGCATTAACCCTTAAATTCCAACAAAGAGAAATGAAACTGTAGTCCCCGAATGCTACGATGGGTGTTTGCTTCACGGCAACATTTGGTAATACTTGATTCAGTCACCATCCCAAACGGGGAAAAAAAATTACATTTTAGGTTTGGTTAATACGTAATTATAAAATAGTAGAAACCTGCGTTTGATTTCGATTTTCGAGTTAACGACAAACGTAGCTACATCGAGTAAATACGGGAAACAGACACACC
>JAHWFP010106061.1:0-13840 GCA_023313725.1 Lithobius niger
TTCGTCTAAAAAGCAGTATATATTTTTTTGGTTTCTTGTAAGTTAGCTTTTCACTTTCAATTCTTTAGTGTTCAATGCACTTTTGCTTGCTAGAAATTGGGTGCATACGTAAAATGACGAATTATTGTGTAAAGCTGCCCATTTTTGAGGTAATTTTGGGAAGAGCACTTTTTAAAAATAAGTAAAATTTATAAATTTTGGAAAAAAATAAACCAATGTTAATAGCCTAATAGCTCCCGTACCCCGGGGATGAAAGGAAAGGCATTTTTTTCCCCCATTATCGAGATGTTAAAATGTTTGAAAAGTGTCCAAAAAAACCCTATTTTGCAGTACCACTTGACATAGTATAACGGTTTGAAAAATTATTCCAAATACTATATGGAAAGAGACCATCTGTAAACCAACTTTATTCATCAAAACAAGTGTGAATATTTTGCCATTTAGATGCGACGGCAAACCCTATTGCGTAAACTCTATGCCGTAATACAAACGGACGCATAAGCACATTTTTCTCAGTGAATGCTTTTGTAAGAATTGGTTTGTGAAGCGATGGGATTTAGGGAAAACGAATCAAGTCCACTGCATACCTTTCATAAGCCAACATCATTGATGCATTAATAAAGGACCATTCTCCTTAGGAAGTTGTACGTGTTAGGACAAAAGGATCATAAAAATATCCGCAAGCTCCAAGAACTTCCGATTAATGGAGGCTTTCCATTATACTGCCACGATGAAAAAGTTGGCACGGAGCCACATGGGACCAGACCACGCTTTCATTTCCAGTCCTTTATTACACGTCAACCATACTCTGAACCAGGTTAGCCACTCGTTCCTTGTGTACTAAGTAGTGCTTTCAAATTTTTCACCAAGTTGTGTTTGCAAAGCTTTTTAGAGTTGAAACAGGCTTAACCCTTTGTGGGTCATGAATGTCCTAAGACCGCCTTTTGGGAGGGTCAATTGATTTGACATTTTTTCTTGAATACCGAAAAATCGGTCGACTCACCATTTCTACTTTGGTTCAAGTTCACAACTTATACTCACACTTCGAGCACGCAAAACCATAAGTCAAAGATCTTCAAGGGTTTTCCCCTCGAAACTTGCAAACTTTCGACAACCTTTACTGGTTGTCTTCATCAGCCAGTTAAGCCAGTGTGGGTGCCGGTGGCCTAACTGCCTGATGAAAACAACCAGTAAAGGTTGTCGAAAATTCACAAGTTTCGAGGGGAAAACCTTGACTTTTGGTTTTGCGTGATCGAACTGTGAGTATAAGTCGTGATTTGACATTTGTGCAGTTCATTCAAATTTGGTGTTATGTTTTGTAGTCGTTAAATTTTTTTAGGTTTACAATCCTGCTCTTTAAATGAAGGGCTTAATTTGCATATTACATGGGATAAGAGTAACGTTTAATCAAATTTAGATTACACGATTAGGAGTTACAAAATTACGAAAATAACTTTTTTTTCATAAAATGGGGTACATGAGTCGAGGAAAAGACACATTACCCACCATAAAAAATATTTCTTCAATGTTTACTTAAATTTTCAGTTTAGCTTGCTACTGCTGTTCACATTCTTCAGAAGTTGCACAACACACAAAAAACTTCCCATTTTTTGTTTGAAGAAGGTGAACACGGGAATAGCAAGCTTCACCAAAAAATTAAGTAAAAAATAAACTTTGACATTTAATAAACCACGTAAGTCATCTTGAGCCTTATCTAGTGCTGGAAAAACAGAATACAAAAAATGCATACATGAATAAAGTGACAATGAGCAGCTGGTGAAAATCCAGTCAATTAGCGACTTAAAATTAAACCCCCTTCACCACTTTGGCCCCCTAATGCCATGAAAAATAAAACCACTTCGGTCCCTATGGCTAGGAGCAAGGGCGTGTAAAAAATGTGTGCTGGGCAACTTATTTTCTAAGAATTATTGGAAAGTTTGTTTGCCCCGTAATTTTGCTGAAGCCACCAATCGACCACAAAAATAGAATTTTACAGAACAAAGCTTGCACAAGATAAAGTCTTAACTTGGCTCTGTAGGTAATCCCTTGCAGTTCTATTACGGTAAAAGATTTGTTGATTTGTTGTTCGTTAAAAATAGAAAGTCACTTTGGACATAAGTAATAAAATGCCAGTTACCTTTTCAAGTGCCAGACTTTTTTCTGGTCTAAACTTATCACAATCATTATTGGATTAACGAGACAATGATTTTTGTAATTTAACATTATTTGACTGGATCTGTAATTTCTTTATTTTCACACCCCAAAACGATTTTTTTCTCCACTTTATTGTAAACATATAAAGAAATGACAAAACATTTGCATTTTCTCTTTCAAGTAGGCAGGAATTACGACCAAATGGTTGCTGCCACCACCTTATAAATTTTAGAAGTGGTAGGGAAGGGTCGGTTTCATTTTTAGACTTCAAATCCGGTTTTGGTTTTACACGCCCACAAAACCGCGGGTTTTGATTTCAATATTGGTTTTCCACCATCCTCCACCCCCACCCGACTTTTCTTTCTTCTTCATAAAAGTAGTATTAGTAGCTTCCAACTCCCCCCTACTTTCACTTTCAGCAGCGTCATTGACCATGGGGCTGCCTGTGCGCACCAATTTCCTCTATTTCTTTGTTTTATGACTTGGAGATTTGCTGTCATTTACAAGTAGAAAATGATAATTACACCTATTTATAAATTTGAAATAAATCAATCGTTGATTTTTCGAACACCGTACGAAAAACCGAAACAAAATCCGAATCGGTTTCGGTTTTCAGCTAACAGCCAAACATTTGGTTTCGGTTAGTGATCCCTCCCTAAAAAGCTGTCTCTTTATAAAAATACCGGCAGGCGGACGCCACTATGGCGAACAGACGACAGTGGTTTTTTTCTTTTGCGAGTTACTGATTTCACAGTATGAACTGCAGCGATGCATACAAAATATAACGAACAAGCAGTATGATGGAGCCAACATCGTGAACAACTAAAAATGACAAGTGTGCAGCAGAAGTGCCTTGTGACTAATATTTTACTGCCAATTTTGAGTAGTAAAATTAAGTATCAAATTTCTGAAAGGCAGGCATACAGCCGGCAACTTTATGCTACCCAAAGCAAATTCCTTTTTAATTTAAGAACTTCAGTGTTAAGACAATTTAAATTTTAAATAGCTGCTTAGTTATTCACTTTTCACACGGTTGTATTTGGTAAAAGTAGTTTCCAGTTAAATTTCATGTTCATGAAAATTGACACGTTACACTAGCTTTAATTTAACTGTGAAAAGTGAATCAAACTTAACTAGCAATGGAAGACAGATGTAACCATCGAACCAGTTTCACATTAAAATAAATAACTTCACAAAAAATCTTTCTAAAATTCTAAAATGAATCGGTAGGAAAAAAAATCCGAGTGCTGCTTCAGAAATTGAACAAACAAATTGTAAAAGTTTAATTCAATTCCCCAAACTGGGCACAGCTAAACCCCAATTAATTCAATTTTAAATTCAAAGCTCAAGTGTAAGTAAAATCCTTCGATCAATACGCACGAAGACCGCAATCAAATATACGTTCAGCTCCATCGCGACAATTCCGAAGGCCGTAGGCTCAACACACATCAAGGTTTGAACAAGCTAATTCGACAGAAGTGGAAAATTTATAATTACGTTACCTCTCATCCCAGGTGCGGTCCTAGCATTGGGTCGGTCTTGGTAATGAGGCGAATGATGTGAGTGATGTGAGGGCGGCATCACTTCGGGGTTTCGGCCACCCGCAGACCTGAGTAACAAAGCCTCCCTTTCAGGAGGTTTGTTTGCAGCCGACCGATGCATACCATCTTGGTAATAACCGTGACTATTGTTGTACATTGTTGGTCATGGAAGAAGAATGATCTGAAAATAGGTAATCGAAAACACCGTCAATTTGGCAAATTTACATTGGTTGAAGTTCATAAAGACAGTCACTTACACAAAACCAAAAATCGTCCAGGTTCTACTATTCAAACTTGCAAATTTTCGACTATTTCTACTGTTAGTCTTCTTCAGGCAGAGACTTGCACAGCAATAACCACCAACGAACTTTCCCAAGTCCACTACCTTCAAATTTCCCTCCTCTATCCCAGAGAGCCTTGGAACTCAGCTTTAAGGCTTACTGAGTTGGCTGCCTCATCAAAACTGGAGCACAACAGCTCCAGTATTGCCCTAAATCATAAGCTCAATCTTTTCTATCCAGAATAGTGGAAAGAACTAGTTAAAACAAGTAAGCATATGCTTCTTGTTTTGCCCCAAAACATAAGACCAACTTGTTTATCCAGCACAGTTGAAAGAATAAAAAAAGTTTAAACAAAGATAAAGCCTAAAAGACCTTTATTTTGCTCTAATCCATAAGCTCAACAATCTTGTCTACCCAGGATAGAGTAAAAACAAGTTAAAATACCTTTTTGTTTTGTCCTAATTCATAAGATCAATCGTTGTCTATCCAGAATAGTGGAAAGAATCTAGTTAAAACAAGTCTATGCTTCTTGTTTTGCCCAATACACAATATACAATACAATATAATATACAATACAATTGTATATACTATAGACCAAACCTAAGAAACCAAAGTAACAATGCCAAGTACGCGTTTATGATGTTTACTATCTATCCTACAGCAAGGGTAATATGGATTTTCCAATCCATATTACCCTTGCCTATAGTTAGAAGTTAAAATACCTATCTTTTGTTTTGCCCTAATATATACGGCCAACATTCTGTCGAGCCAGTACAGTGGAAAGAATAGCTAAAACAAGTTAAAATACCTTTTAGATTTACCATAATACATAAATCTACAATCTGTCTTATCAAGCATCGGAAAGAATTCAGTTAACAAGTTTAAATAACTTTTCGGTTTGCCCTAATACACAAGACATGAAAAACCTATAGACCAAATTAAAGAAACGAAAGTTAACAATGCCAAGTCAGTGTTTACTATCTTGGAGTGGAGTTAACAGTAAACAAGTTAAAATACCGTTTTGTTTTGCCCTAATACATAACATCAAACAAGCTGTATCCAGCACAGTGGAAAGAATAGAGTTGCCTTAATACACAAGACCAGCTATCGTCTATCCAGCATAGGGGAAAGACTAGTGCACCAATCTCCAAGCTCGGCAATTCCGACAATTCTTTTTAGTGCAAGAGGGGATTTTTTTTTAGCTCTCGGAAGTATTTAACCACTTTTTAAAACCTGTATACAGGATGGTCCTTAAAAAATGCAGCAGTTGCCACGAGAAGAGAAAAAGGGTTAAGTCCAAACTGAGTACGAATTTTGAGCGTTTCACAATATGAACTGAGACATACTTTTTTTTTCAAAGTCGAAAAAAGTTAGGACTTATTTTTAAAATTGTACAAAGTTTGACTTATTTTCCCCCTCTTGGTCTGGTTTGCCCGAAAAAGGCTGTCAGAAAAAAATAAAACTCGGTCTGTTTTTTTCACCCATTTTACCAATTTTTTACCTATCTAAATTTAAAAAAATCTGGACTGTAGCTAGGTCCTGAAGGAAAACAACTAAATTAGTTATTTTTAAGCTATTTGTTGATTGTTAAAGAAAGTCAACTTGTTATCAGTTGGTGCATTGATTGTGAAGAGTACAGTTTGTAAAGATTTGTAATGAAAGGTTAAATAGTGCATTAAAATGACTGCGTTACATTATTACCTCATATTTCCAGTTTGTGACGGTTACTTAAGAAAAATGAAGCGCATTGCATAAATTTTAAGCACGCCATGCTGTGCACGATATCGACGCCAAACCCCAGCCAAGTTGGCAAGGCATTTCAACAATTTTTGGTGAAAAACGCAAACGCAAGCGCCCAATCCCCGAGTCACTCACCTGATTATACTCGCAAGGACACTACCAACCTTACGAGTGGCTCTTAAGAGAAGCACCTCAAATGGTTCCAACTAGCCTACCTAGGCCCGGAAGGACTAAAAGAAGCAGCCCAACTGAGGATTTTACTACTGGAAGTATGCAGCAGCATCACCAGGCCTACTGGCACTTCGCTAGTCAGTTTCAAGCATTTGAAAATAGCAAGACAGCTTGTTGAATATTTATAATATATAATAATGTAATAAATAATAAAACACTTTAACCATCATGAAAAGATGGCATGGACTACGGAAAGGCAATGAGCCAACTAACACCGTTCCAACACAATTTAGAATTAATATTGTCGTACCCGCAGCAGAATCTGCGCGACAATGTGGCAAATTTTGGCCAATTTTCAGCAGTTTAGTCAATTTTTGACCAATTTTCTGTTCTAATACGCCATTTTAATCATCTCGAAGAGAACTTTCCATTGATGGAGTAGCCAGATCAACAGGGCAAAGCACTAAAAAGTTATTCACTAAAAACCAATAAAAATGTGAGAACCATATGATAAAACAGATTAGCAGCAGCCAATTTTTCTCCAGACAATTGGTGTCGCAGACAGTGGCAGAAAAGTTCTGCGTCTGGAATCGGATTGTCGTTTTAAGAACTGTCTAAGAGGGACTCTGTCAAGGGCTTTTTTTAAAGGCTCCCACTGACACCACACCAATGGCAACACCAGGAAGCAAGTTCCAAGGTGCTACTAACCTCATCGCAACAAAATTTCATCTACACTCAAGTCTCATGTCTGGACTCGTAACAACATGCTTAATTTTTCTTAAGTAACAGTGTGACAAACTGAAAAGACTGATTATACACTGCAGGAAGGTATATGTAACGCAATTTTGTTATCACCTTAACCAAGCCTAACAACTATGACTGTTCCTATAAAAATCACCAAACTAAAACATTAGTCTCCCGAGTAGATAAAGCCTATGCCCCCCCCCCCCCTCTCGCCCACCAAGATAGTAAATGTGGGTTTGGGTTTCGAGTTTTTTCAGGAAACCTGAAAAATAAAAACAAAACCCTGACTTGGTCTTTGACAAATTAGAGCTGTTGTGTTTATTATGAACCCAGTATATTTTCATGACTAAGACAGTAGTTTTTTTTTATTCATTTCTTTGAGCATGAAAATCATGAGTAGCATACGAATGCTTGTAGAGATCATCCGGCTCAGTTTTAGTGCAGAAAAAACTTATGGAGATTTATGGCGAGGTCAACGTCGCTAATGCGGGAAAAGTGGTCCGATCACGACCAAAATTCGTACATTGCACATTGACGAAGCCAGAAGTACAGCACCAAGGGCAAAGCGGAGGATTCAAACCGGAAAGATCCAGTCTTACCTTCAAGAGAGTGAAAAAAAATTCTCCATAGATTGCTTACTTCCACACTAAAGATAGGTCCCTATCTTGCAAATTGTTGACTGCAGTTTGAGACCACAAGTGTGGAAGTGAGCGAACTACGGAGAACTTTCACTCTTTAAGGTAATATTGGTAGCTGTACACAGTAATGAGGGTTATCGTTACGAACTTTTTTTGTGAAAGATCCAGTCATGGCAGGGCAGAGACTGGATCTGAATTAGATCAGAATAGATCCCATGGCAACTAACGGAGCCCACTGGCGTGATATGTTTTGAACAGACTTTACCAGGTTCCCCTTTCCAAGTTAGCATCTTCAAACAACTAAGACAATGTCTTTCTATGAAGTTATTACCGTACGTCGCCAGTTGACTATGTTAAACCTCTCCCAACCCATCTTTTATTTTTATCACAGTTCTTAGAAAAAAACATACCAAATAGTAAAATCGTACCATACTTATTTCCTCACAAAATTATCCAACTTTTGTTTTAAATGGAGCAGCATGAAGGAGGAGACCCCAACGTAATTCTAACTTTTGTTCCGCCATTCATACCATGTTCTGATAGTAAGCAGCAACTTGTCCAACTAAGTGTCCGTATTTACTTTTGCGGAAAACTTGCATTAAAAATAACGCTGTGTAGATTTTTACCTTAATAAATGTGCAAAATATCTCTTTTGCTGTGAACAGTCCAAGCATGTGTCAATTCACAAGAACTAGCATGTAGGCCAACTTAAAACAAGGAAGGCAGTTTGTTCAAGCCGTAAGCGACTAGAGTAGAAACTGCACGTCTTGCCTCCCAACTACGCCACTTCTCGCGCATGCCCAAGAAGTTAAAGCCTCTTCGCATCGCTTTAGTAAAATAAGATTTTGGCAATGTTAAATCAACTGGCTTGGAGCCAGCTCAAACCTGCTGTTTCTTTCCTAGATGGCCTTGAGAAATGCTGAATACAAAGCAAGCTACAACAAGGATACTAGTTACTACGCCCTGCAGAGTGCAGACGTGTATGGAATTTATTCGCTCCTGGTTTTAATAACGAATAATTAAGCGTTAAATGGAATACAGTTTAACAAGATTTTGTTGGTACAAAAGAAGGCCTCAAAATAAAAAAATAAATTTAAAAAATAGGATTTCAACAGTGGGTAATATGTAGCCTTATTCAAACTGACACCCAGCAAGACAATGTTTTTAGTAGTTCAGAAACAATTCGAACTGTCATTCTGTTTCTTGACAAGGCATGTTAACCACTGGGTTGCGCATACTTGCTTTGCTTCAGGTCCCAGGATATGCTACCCTTGCATAATTGGCAATAATTCTCCCTCCTTCCCCCGGCATAACCAAACAGATTCCACATGATATGCCAGTTTAAGACTTAGGTAGATTTTTTCCACCATCAAGCATCGCTTCAGATTTAAATTGCAACACGTCATCTTACATTTTTTTTAAATTTAAATTATAGCTCGTTCAGCTTTCCGCTTCGTAATTTTCTCATTTTGCCTATCAGCTTGCATACTTTTTTTTTATGACAATGACAGAACACAACCCTCTTTCCACTAGTTTTGACAAACCCAAATAACTTTACAGCGTTATTTTATTTAATAACTGCATGAATATTCACCAACATTTCAAACATATATTCCCTCCCCACATAATAAAGAGAGAGAGACACTTCCCCAACCCAAATCCAAGCAGTCCCGCTTCGACAACCCGCCAAGCCAAACACAGACACAATGTGTCAAGGTATCTTTCCCAAAAATCAATACAAGATTTTTGGGCAATGCATTCTTTTTGTCAAATTACCCTCTTCATTCAACACGGAGTGATGAAAAGAGCGTCTTTAAGTCTTCTAAAGCGCATGGACCACTCGCGGCCCAATGAATACAAACACCTCACAAGACACCGGGGAATGGAAACCACCTCTCCGCAAAACACAAAATGTAAACACCTCAAAAAACGACACCTTCACCAAACTCTCCCGCCCCACGCCCACGCAACACAATTGCAAGCACTTGTCTCTCCAAACACAAATCAGGTAGAAACCCAAGCAACCTGCCTCCCTACCTGAGAATCACTATGGCAACGACAGCAGCCACAGCCTGCTTATAATAACCAAGGGGGGAAAAGTGGAGAGCTTACCTGTTCAACCCAGGTTTCTCAAGGGACACTACTGCTGCAATGTAAACATTCTCAGAATCTCAAGTCAATGCTCACGACCTTGTAAATTCCACACAGTCCTGTGGCATTTCGGAGTTACGAGGCACACACACATCGTGCTCTGTTCACGCTGCTCAAAAGCCCTCCTCATGCTTTGGGAGCTGTGTGGCGTGGGAGTAAGGAGGGAGGATCGGGGGGGGGGGGGGGGCCGAACGTGCCGGCCCGTGCTGCTGATTGATCTCTCCTCATCTTACAAGGCAGTGGTACGTGAATGGCCAGCCAACGCCTCACAAAATGTGTAGCATCGCCTTAAGAATGACAACGCGTTGAAAAGACACCCGCGTATGCCGGGTCTCCCAAAAATGACGTCTGACAATGAACAACAAGTGTACGGACGGCGTTTTTAAAGATGACACTTTGAAATGGAGATGTCAGACGTGCGTCAGACGTCAACTCGAGGGAATGGAAATGCTTGTGACTATTTTGATACTATAGCCAAAGCAAATTTCGTTACGTCAAGTTTTATCAGGCATGAGTGGAACCTTTTTAAAAAAAAAAATTTAGCCAAAGCAAATTTCGTTAGCCTACGTCAAGTTTTATCAGACAAGAGAGGAACCTTTTTCAAAAAAAAAAATTAGGGCTTGCGTCGGGATTTTTGTAATAAGGAACGACAAAAAAAAAAAGAGAAGGCAATTAATTTCTTATTGGAAAGTAACTAAACACGTGGTTGCAGTGATTACCTGGTCGCAACTGGTCTTCTGTACACCTCGGTCACTTTTTCATCGAAAATGTTGAGGCGCACATTTATCACGCACTGCAACAGCAATCTCCATTATATAATCTCTAAAAGTAGTTAACTATCACAACTGCCTATTATCTTTAGCGTTAGCTTCAGGCCTAAATTTGTACGTGCAGTTTTAATTACGTCGAGTAACAAACAGCTAAAGGAGAATTGGGTTTGAGAGTAGGCCTATTCATTCATGCAACATGGTGGTTTTTTAAAGAAACTAATGTGGTTAAGAATTTTTTTTTTTTACATAGCGAGTCTTCCTGTAGTGGTTAAATGCGACGATCAAATGTTATTTCATTGAGGTTCGCCGGGAAAGGTATCAGGAAGCAAGTATTTTAATTTGCCGTGATTTTTTCAACTTCAAGTCACTTTACAACTAAAAAAGGCAACATACAAAGTCGTTGCTATAGTATTTCCAGCCATATCGATGACTACAAATTAAATTTGAAAATGAAGTTTTAATTCAAAGTAAATACAACCATTTTTTAGGTTTTCCGTAACAATTTTTGTTAAGTGTGGACTGACAGAAATTGTTTTGTAGATTTAAACTCGTAGGCAGCAAAATGTGATGGCGTGGATGAACAAGATCCCCACTTTCTTTGGAGACAAAGTTCGCGATTTAAATTCTTAAAACCTTTAAAAAAAAAAAAGTAGAACAAAGCTGCGTGCTTTTTTTTTTTAGCAGCTAATAATGTAACTCAAACAGACGTCATTAAAAAAAGAACCATCCGCAAATGCTACAAAAAAAACAATACGTAGGCCTAACATAATGGATGCAACACCCAACAGAAAACTTTTCAAAAAAAGTAATAAATCTACGATTCGATAAAAAAAGCTGAAAATTACAAAGGGGAAAAAAGTCCTCTGGGCTGAATAATTAATTCCTTTAGTTTTTATGTACCAGTGACATACAGTTTCGCTACCGAGGCGTTAAAAAGATGAACACACAAGAAAATAAAAGTGATTCTTTATACTTAGGTTGTTTTATTGGCTCGACTAAGTTCAGTGTTTATTTACGTCCAAAAAAAAAAAAAACGGCTACTTAAAGTCAAAATTTGGTTAAGTAAGATATTCGTGAGGTCTAGCCGTTTTACCGCGGATATTCGCTCGTCTGCGAGAAACGGCTAGTCCAATATTAGAGGGGGTGGAGGGATATCGCACGAGCGCTGAAAGGGCGAGTGCTTGATTTCCCTCCACCCCGAGACCTCACGGATGTGTTTTAATGCTAAGGTGTGACGTCGAGCCAACATATCTAGTTATTTGAAATTTAAAAAAATTATTGAAATTTTATTTGTGAATCATGACATAAATTCCTGAACTCAAAACTTCCGGTTTAAACTTCCTATCTGCGAAAGTCTCACGTACGGAGGACGTCCCTATAACCAGTCCCAGTCACCGACGTTTGTCTAAGGTAAAACCGTATTTTTTAGCTTTAGGATGAATGGAAGGAAAGCAAAACACTAGCTTTGGACGGGTTCCCAACAACATGAGCAAAGCACAGTCGCGTGATCATAGTCTTTGACCGCAACCCAAGAAGACACACGCTTGAATCTAGCAAACGGACCTGTGTACACATGGTGCTTAAAAATGGCTTTGTTTTGGTGCACAATGGACACAAGTTTACATTGGTTTCTCTAACACTATAGTATAGAAACCCTTACAAACAGCATTTAACCATGGACTCGTATACTATCCGTGATTTAATTGGCGTTTGATCAAAAAGTGTACGATTTCTTGTGTTTGGTTAAATTATTTGCCCATAAATGGCACTATGCCACGCTTTTTGAATAGACCTATCACAGTAATTTTATAGCTCTGCCACAAAACACTTCGAAAAAGTAAAAAAAAAAAAAAATTGAGCAAGTCATCTTCGTAAGGATGAGACACCGTAACCTCAGACGAGGTGGATTCACTTAAATCAAGCAGATTTAAATAAAATGATTTTTTATTAATAATCCATGTTTAAATTAAGAATTTTACCCTTCCTCGAAACATTTCAATAAATTACACCCAACCAAATTTCCAGTTTAAGCTTTAGTTTCTCTCATAATTAGGGTCCTAGAACCGCTGCTTGTAGCGACAGCCTCTTCTGCAGGTGTTGAGAGGTTGTTTTCAGCATAACACTTCACCAAACTGTATCGCACCTACTAAAATTCTAGCTGAATTTGTATCCAACCCTCTCGCCATTTGGCGAATGAAATCAAGAGCTGGCTGGCGACGAATTCAGTACTACTGGCCAAAACGGCGACAATAGCGAATGACACTCAACTAGGGGTCTTTCATGAATCGTGTAAGCAAGGGGAAAACGGTTTGCGGAATTTTGCTCAGGCAGGATTCCCACCAAAATACTGAAATCAATTTCCCATGTTTTCCAGAGTAGATGAAGTCATTTTCCGAGCTATTTACCGTAATTTTAGGAAAGAATTTTTTTCCACACATTTTTCCAGTTTTGTGTTTTAGACTAAGCTTTTAGATTAAGAAAATACTTTGTTAAAATCTTAATTCCCCCCCCCCCCCCGAGTTTTCCAGGTTTTCTAAAGAAAACAAGAGAATTCCCCGAGTTCTCCCAGAGTTTCAAAGGTAGTTTAAATTCCCAGAGTTTTCTAGGTTGGGTGTGAACCCTGTCAGGTTTATATGGGCAAAAAACAAACTTTTCTACAGTAACAAATGGGCTAAAGAATATTGCGCAGCTCCGTAATTCCGTATATTAGTAAACCCATGCCATCACTCAGGCTGGCTTTGCGACGCGGCGAGTAGAAATTGTGAAATGGCGAGTGCGTTTTAAGTACTGCAGGCAAAGTGGAGACACCTGGATTGATATTTGAGAGGGTTGTTCGTATCATCTGCTGAATCCTGTAAGTTACAGCTAATTATTACTCTAAGGGTTCTCGCAGCCTGAAATGCCAAGTCTACCGCATGATCTACGATACCTGATGAAATTGCAATCAGACAAAATCCGACTAACCAAATCACTCAAAATAAGCTTTTCAGACGATTTTACAGTTAGAACGGACATTTTAACCGTAACTCGTCTGATTAAATGCATACGGGCTGCTAAAATTAATTTGATTATTACTAGTTTATTCAGTTTGCTTTACGAATGACACTTTTAGTTAATTTTGGTAGAGAAAAGAAGAAACGCGATTGGGGATAAACCTTGATTTTCTTGAATGTCTGAAGCTAGCAGACAAATTACGATCTAAAATGCTTTTAAAGGGTCGAAATTATGAAATAACCTTTGCAAACCCCCCCCCCCCTCCCCTCAAAGCCAGTAACTAGGTAATTTCACGACTTCGGACCTTCAAGCATTTTAGGGGGTGGGCTTTAGCCTCGACTAGACTTTTAATACACGATTTACGGTAATTTGGCTATTTTACAGTTCTGGCCAAGCTACAGCCCACTCCCCTAAAATGCTTGAAGGTCCAAAATCATGAAATAGTAATGGTGGACTCTCCCTTTAGCTCCTAGCACCTGCACAAGGCCTGGGCATCTCTCACCTAAGCCTCCTCCCTTCTTCACAGCAATTAAAAAGGGATGTAAAAATTGGTCTTTCAGAGATCGTTCAAAAGCTTTGAATTTTCTGTAATAGATGTCCAGAAAGGTTAGAAAATTGATAATGCTTAATTTAAAGCCCCCCCCCCCCCCATTTTT